>CM017574.2:26834543-26934183 GCA_007844105.2 Rhamnella rubrinervis | reverse complement strand
AACCAACCAACCCAAAATGACGCCCTCAGTCACGCACGCCCTCACCACCCTGCTCCAATTGGAAACTTGCCAATAACCATCGGAAAGTGTAAAAATCTGGTGGGTTTCTCTCTTTTCCTTTCGCCGAATTTCGATGAGATATCTGGCAGAAGAATGGTGATTTCCTAATATTTTTGACCCCCTGAGTTTGATTTTGACCTCCCTTTTAGGTAAAAATCTCTCGATTATGTGGAATTTCAAAAACCACTTTGTTGCTGCCATTTTCTAACCAAATTCTGATCACCTCGTTTATTGTTTGATGAAATTGAAGGTATATTTTTACTTCTTATCTCACAAGCTTTGCTATGATATGTAGTTTCCAATTTTGGTTGAGTATTGTGAAAAACCCCAATTTGAAAGTTCGAGGTATTTTAGAGACTGTCAAATTTAGACCACATAGATAGCTAAAATGTTTAATTTTTGTTAATTTGGGGTTCCTAAATGTGTTTAAAGATGAATTGGAGCTATAACTTCAAATTGAAGTGGTAATTTGGAAAACCCCCAAATCTTTAGGGTTGAAGTTATCTAGTTAGGTCTAGGCTTGTTGGAGTATAATTACGTACAAAATTATTTTACACATTAGAGACACAATCAGTGAGTGGATTCTACTTAAATTGAATTTAAATTACTTTTTGTTTTCAATTAAAATATTAAGATTTATTTTATAACAATATTTCAAAATTAAAGAATAATTATTGAAAAATAATAATTTCCTTATATATATATATATATATATATATATATATATATATATACACACACATACATATATATTCATTTGCTAGTTATATTGAGATATTTAAAAATTATGTTACGAAAGTATTTTCTGGAAATTAAAAGTATGTTGAGAATAAATAATTTTTCTAAAATGTTTTGTACATATTTATATATTGGTTATTTAGAATAATAATATGCATTTGGATATTGTTTATTGTTAGTACAATGAAAATGTTTTCCATTGGAAGTTGATGTTGGATATTTTAAAGTATTGGTTTGATGTCCACCCGGATACAGATATTGATGATTGATATGACATATATGATGATTGAATTTATGCATGATATGTGTTTGATCAATTTCTGCTATGCCTTGGAACACCAAGGGTAATACTACGGTTCTTCCTTCCCCATCCATCTCTGCTGAGCCTTGAGACACCAAAGGTAATATGATGGTTCCCTTCTTCCCCTATGTTTACAAGTTGACTTAGCATACAGGTTTTCATCGACTTTGGAGATTTGAAAAATATATATTCGTTATTATTGTTATTCATATTTTAAATTATATTATGAGTTTTATAAATAATTATTTAATGGAGATTTATTCCGTTTTTAAGTTATGTTTTGCGGTATAATATTTGTATATTATTTCATGTTTTAAAAAGGTTTCTTTTTTAAGAATAACTAAAATGTTTTATTGTATATTTTTATCATTGATCCACTAACTGAATATATCTTTTAAGATTATATTTTTAAATGCATTCTTTTAGATTCCTATGGATTCCATTGATTTCCTTCTACGATTAAATTGGATATAACAAAATTCATATATAATAATTTATTTAGACTTATAGACAATGCAATTATATTTATTGTGGGATCTCCAATAGCATTTTTTGTGGCTACTGAACATATTTGAACTGTATTTTCTTGCAGATATAAAATTCGGGTTTGTTCAAATTTTAGAAGAGGTTCTGCCAAACATTTGGTAGAACTTTCGGTGGAATTTTTTGAGGCAGGATCTGTTTGTGTATGGTTCTGTCATTGAAAAACCAACAGACCCAACCCATTTGGTACGGATTGGATTGGTTTTTTTAGGGTACCCAATTATGTTCGGGTTTCCTTTTCATAAAATTTTAAAGGTCAGGGTTGATTATCAGGTTATAGGTAAAAAAAAAAAAAACTTGATCATCACCAACCCGACCCGACCAAGTTAAAAAAATAAAATACCTAACCCAAGTTTTTAAAATTTGTTGTTCATTCTATTTAGATATTTGCACCATTCACTCTCTATCCCTCTCCTCTCAATATCACACTCACCCTCTCGGTCTCATATTGATTTGCACTCTCACCGTTGCACCCCGCCACACCCTAACTTCTTCTTCTTCCTCTTAAACCCACCTGAAACTAATGTACCATTGCTCACCGACCACTATTATGTCAGAAAAAGCTCCATTCTTTTCTCCTCTATATTCGAAATCACACGTAGCCACCCAGCTTTCTCCCTGGTTGTCGAGGTACTCTTTATCTCCTTTAAATTTAAGTTTTTAGGAGAAGATTTTATTTTTATAATCATATATATATATATATATATATATAACCAGATTCATGTGTAAATATACCCGCATTTTATTTAATTGTCAATTTTTACTACAACAGCTTTTTAAACCTCCCCTCGGGAAGTACGGTAAGAAGAATAGCCTCTTATCTAGCCTTTCTCCGGAACAACTTTGTAATACCGATATGGGACGACCTTTCCAAATAAAATGCAAGTGATTCAAAAAGAGCAAGAACAGCGGATCACTCGGGCGTAATGTAAAAAAAAAAAATCTGAAAGTCATCCATCGCCTTGAGCGGGGCCTGGTCTGGGATTGAGCCCTTCATAAGGATCATGGGTCACGAGATTGGAATTAGTTCAAATCAAATACAACTGGGCCCTCCACCCTGATTCAACTTCTCCTAATTGGCAATCAAGCCTGGGTTAATATTTCACTGAGGAAATGTTTATTAATTAAGTTTTTGCTTTGAGGATTGTAGTTTTCTTCTTTTCTTTTACTTTGACGGTTGGGGGGTTTATATATTGAGTATTCTATCTTTGTGGGTCGTTCATGTTGTTTTTACTATCGCTTTGATTGTATTAAGCATGCATATTGATTAAGCTAAATTAACCACTAGTATGATATGATACAATTAATATATACCACACTAATTAATTTAAGAAGTACAAGTTGTTTTGGTTATTTGATAGAGAACTGGTGGATACTCTCAAGTCCACGAGGGCTAACCAACTAATGTTAAGCAGGTTCTTATCAGTGATTGATTTGATAAATTAAGGTCATGCACGAAAACTCTTTCCTATGTTAGTTTTCTACACTTTGAGTCTTTTTTTTTTTAATTTTATTTTGTTTTCTATATATAAAAGTGTATACTTTATATATATATATATATATATTTGGAGCTTCGGTAGCTGTTTGGCTTCCTGCATAGGCCTTTAAATATATATATATATATATATATACAAAGATGTCAGGAATATTTCTGATGTTTTATGTTTTTGTTGTCACATGATCTCAATTATGTTAAAACTATTGATTAATGAAGATTCATGACTCTCTTAATTAAGCATATATGTTTTAAGTTGTTGCTTTTCTTTATCGACACTAGGTTATATATTAAGCTATATAGTATATCAGCGGTAGACAAGAGTTGGAAATTAGATAGTAAAGTATAAACTAATATTCATCTAGCGATTTTATTTATTTTCACTTGATAATTTTTACTTTTGAGAATTGGATTGTTGAAGAAATTATGTTGGGTGGATGTACTAGTGAATTTGGGTTTTAACTATTTAAGATTTATTTACTATAATGCTATTTTTTTTTCCGTCTCTAAATATTTCAATTATTGTATTGTTTGAATACAGCTTGAAGCAACAATTGGATTTGAAGATTTATTGTAATTTACTATGCAACTTCATTGTTTGTTTTTTTTAAATATTTTTTTTTATATTTTAGCAGTTTGAATTACTGTAATTATTTTAATTTTTTATTTATTAAGTTTTGGATGATTGTAATATTTTTAATTACTTATTTATATTTTCTATCCTAATGAATTGCATGTTTTGAATTGCATGTTTTAATAATAGATTAAGTAATAAAATTTGTAATACCCCCTTAATAAAGCCTAAGTTCCAGAATAAGGTGTGTTAACCATATAATTTTTTTTAAAAAAATTTGATTTATTGAAAATGTTTTTGGACACAGTCATAACAAAACCAAAACATTCATTTACTCTTTGAGATTGTTTTGCAAACTATACCATAAACAATAATACTTCAAAATAATTTCAAAGTATATACACTCACACCATAAAGAAAAATAATATTTAAAAATATATAATATCATTGTCTAAAATAACAAATCAAACGAAGAAGAATATGGTACCACGCTGCGCCTCCCAGTCCGCACCCCACCAAGTCTTACTGCTTAACCTTGGATTTACTGCCACATAGGACAGATGATTGTGAGTGAAACACACTCATTAGGCAACCATTGCATATGTCAATGCCATGTCATATAGTGTAATACTATACACCTAAAATCATCATTTTTCCTTTTTTATTTTAAATCGAATAACCTACTCTCTTTCCGCATTTCATACACAAAATATTCATCATTTTTCCCCTTTTTATTTTAAATCGAATAACCTACTCTCTTTTCGCATTTCATGCACAAAATATCACACATTTGGTGGCATGGGGAGAATTACCATTCTGGGCGATCCACTGCTACGTGTGGAAGTGATTCACGGATCTATTACACAGGTTTTAAATCATGCACCTCATCCTGTAACCATTCTAAAAATATAAAACATCGGGGAAAAATCTTTCATTTCACATAAAACAATAAATCACATAAATTGCTCTATGCAAATGAATACTCATGCTACAATGCAATAAAACACATAATTACCAAACCGTCCTATTCCAACACTCATAATTACCAAAATGCCCCTACTCAATCAACAATTACAAATCGTACAATTACACTAATATAATTACCGAAATATCATTGGACATCTCAAAAATTACCAAGATACCCCTTGAGTATATGAAAAATTACCAAAATACCCATCAACAGGTAAATGGCTAATTACCATTCTACCTTCGGTAAAACAAGAGAAATAATAATTTCCAACCAGATACATTCCAGTATGCACATATCTATCCATCCTTATATACATTTATAAACACATATATAAAAATATACACATATAAATACACATTCATGTACACATATTCATATACATAAGCACATATAAATACACCCATATATGTATACACATATTATAAAAATACATATTAATGTATAATAAATTAAATCTCACTTTAATTTATAAGTAATTATTTATACACATGCCCTTTGATAAAACAAACTTTTGTATAGTTAATAAATACACATATAAAATATATGTATTTTGTAAAATATAACTATATTTATAACTGTGCAATCACATGTATAAATAAATAATTTAAATAAATTATAAGTAATAGTAATTGAAAATACATATATATCTATAAGTTAATAAGCAAATAAAAATTATATATATATATATATATATACTAAAATAACTTAGAAATTATAAAAGACCTCAATACTCCTCCAATTCCAATTATTTTCAACTTTAGCCCTTATATGAAAAATGACAGAAATACCCTCAATAATTTTAAAAATCACATTTACGTCCCTACATGTCAAATGACTAAATTGCCCTTGACATTTTTTAAAATTCCATTTATATCCTTTACATTCAAAAGACCAAAATGCCCTCAAACATTTTCAAAAATTCTATTTGTGTCCCTTACATGTAAATTGACCAAAATACCCTTTCAATTTTCAAAAATACCCAAAATACACTTTACATGTGAAAAGACCAAAATGCCCTCACATGTAAATTTTTTGGCATTGCTTCCTACACATTCCACCAATTTCATCAAATTAAGCAAGCATAACACCTAATCCATTAACCAATTCCATCAATTCATGCTTTAATTCAAGCTTTATCCAACAATTCCACAAAACTCTAAACCCAAACAATTGGGGCTTTTGTCACATGTTCAATATGCATCAAATTAAGTGTAATCAACCATCAATTCATTGATTCCAATTATGACTTCACCAAATAATCAAACAAAATCACGTGAATTATAAGAAAAATTAAAAGGTGTAGTTGCCTACCTTTTATCCAAGCAAATGAGCAAGCAATCCAAGCCTTGAAAAATCTTCAAAACAATGCCAAAAAGCTTCCCCAAGTGGCTGACCCCTACCCTCAAATTCTCTCTTAAAAATTCTTTGAAAATCACATTTTTCTCTCACTTTCTCTCTCTAGCACCTCTCTCTCTCTCTCTCGAAATGAAATTGCAAACAAGACGATTGGTAAAAGTGGAGAAGAGTGACTATCAAGAGGTAAATTGGCAATTGAACACTTTAAAATAATATTAAATTATAGTAAAAGTAAAAAAATATTTAACTTTATTAATAAAATAATGAATAGTAAAGTCAAATTTGGTCAAATTTTGATCAAGGGCAAAATGGGTAGAAAAAATTCCTCGACTCCTCACAGGGTACTCTCAGCTCTCACAAAATGCTTAAGGAATTCAAAAGCTGCTTGTTTTGGTAAAAAATATGAAACTTGATAAAATCGAAAATATGTTTGGAAATCGATAGTTTCAAAAATAATAACTTGGTTATTACAAAATTATTGTGCAAGCACAAATGCACAATTAATAGTTTATATTAGAAATTTTTCTTGAATGAAATTTTTTTTATTAATGGACTTAATTTTTTTTTTTTGTATCAAAACTGAAATATTGCATGAACTATAAACAAAACTGTTTAACAAATCGATAAAATTTAACCTAATTTTTCATAAGGGCTTATAATTTTAGAAGGAAAAAAAATTAAAATGTGTCGAAATCTGGATTTCTGCTAAAAAATATATTATAGCCCAATCTGAACTTGAACAGGCTGAAGTGATTTGGGTTAGGCCCGTTGGTTGGTTTAAATAGATTGGGCTTTTAAAAAAAAATGGTGATCGGCTCGGTGTTTAGGTAAGTCTAGAAACTGAACCGATCCAGCCTCGTGCCCGTCGTTATGTTTACGTAAAGGCTTTAATCCTAACGATATCAATAATGGATCCCTTTATCGTTATTGCATGCATGAAACAAGTTTATCAATTTTAATTAATAAAATGAATTTCCCATCTCGTATTCATTGAATGCATGTAATATGTCAATAAAATAATCCGCATCGGAAACAAATTAATTAATCAGAAACTAAAATGACGCACTGTCTCATGCATGCATGTCTTGGTTGTTTATTTGTAAAAGGAAAAAATGAAAAATAAAAATAAAGGGAAAACATAACGACCCACTCAAAACAAATTTGAGGTATCCTAATTTCCCTTTGATTTGACCAAAAGGAAAAAAGCCAAAATTGTAAAAGTTATCCTCATCAGTGTGCTTATGTCAGTTGGAAAAAAAGCCTAATACAACTAAATTTCTTTCGTAAAGTAAGAAAAAGAAGCTACAACTGGACTTTCCTGAGCATCCAGCTGCCTTAGAACTTTTGGCAATAACAAAAATATAAATAATATTAATTAAAATATGTGGTATATTTATCCCTTCAACTAATAAGGTCTTGGTCCAAGTCATCCAAGTCATCCATTTTGTCTTCAGAAAGACTTGATGGATAAAATGGCAAGTTTCTCTTAACAAACGAAGCTAACCACAACCTCTTCATATGATTATTTAAAATCAACCGTTTGATCTCACAACTTAGACATTCTAAACTATTGTTATGCTATCCTTTCCGTTTTATGTAATGTGTACGCAAACTTTCTTTCTCTGTCTAATTTGTATTGCTGTACATTTCTTTCACCATTTTTCTCTTCTTCTTTTTTTCTCTCTTTCATTTCTTTATTTTTTGTTATTATTTTTTTTAAGCTTTTACCTGATTTTCCTATTATGAATTAATAATGTGTTATTTTGTTGATGAATGTAAATGCCTTATCCTTTATTTACAATGAACAGATAAAAATGGCTTCTGTAAATATATCATATCTTATGTTATAATGCGCGTATCATTAATTTTTATTCTCAATAAAAACTTGTTCCCTTTGTTATTTTTAATAAATATTGCTTTCTCATACCCCGTGCCATATACAAGTTGCAGGGTTATATATATATATATATATATATATATATAGGGTCCCAAACCTTCATAGATTTGTTATTTTGAACACAAGACTTCTTGAAGATTGTATAATTAAGGTCATGTGCCTCTCAAAGAGGTTTGGTCAGAATTCTTGTTTACCCACATGGGAAAAAAAAAAAAAAATTCATTGTCTTCCGGCCTTGTATTCATTGAATGCATGTAATATTGTCATTAATTAATCACAAACCATAAAAGGTGAAAATTTTGCATCAGAACAGAGCGCTAAGCAGTCCTGGGTCTTGGCCTAGCACTGCCATGAAAATTGGGCAATACATAATGCCATAAGTGTATGTATGTACTAACAAATATGGTACATGCTGGATGACTTAATTTTCTGATTTTTTCTAACAATGAACATAATACTTTAACTGACGTATTGTCTATTAATGCATGCATGTCTTGGTCCTTCACATGTTCTAGTCTTGGGTCTTGGTCTCGGTCTCGGTGCAAAAGCAGCTATCAGTTAAATTAATTAATTCATGCCGTGTCAATTATTTCTCAATTCAATTGCAAAAAGCAAAACTAAATCTAAAATGACTCATTCATAAAAAAAAAACAAAAAAAAAACTAGAATGACTCATTGCCTAATGCTGCATGTTTTGTACGTTTACTTGGAAAAAGAAAAAAGGAAAAGGCGAACCAAACGTATGGAAAAAAAATGAAAAAAGCTTATGTGGGCTGGAAAAAATGTTAATACACCAACATTTCTTTAGTAAAGCAAAAAAGAAAGCTATAATTGGGATATAATAGAGAAGAATGATGTGCCAAGTGAAAATACTTCAAAGCTATCCTCATCACTATGTTTATGTCAGTTGATATAATTAAATTTCTTTGTATTTCACTACTTGTGAACTGTTTTAAGTCAAGCGGGCCACATGTACATATAGAAGAGTCTAGTTACTGTTGGCAAAATAATTTCAATTTTGTTTTCCAAGGAAATAATTGGGACTTGTTTATATCGAATTTTACTCCGCCACAAACTGTTAAATTTCTCGTCTGACTCCACCATGTACTTGTAAAGACTAAAGATGAATGTGAAGCTTTTTGGGGCACCGGTGTGGTACCGGATAAAGAACCTCTAACGTTCAAGTCAGCTAATCGGCTTTGGACTTTAAAGTGTGCTTGTATATGTTGAAAGTAAAGTGGTGCGTACCTCTCCCTTGAATCATGAAGGGGTATATATACACTTGGCTTTACCTTGTCTATCAAGTCGAGAGCTTGAAATCCTAGTCTTCCTGATTTAAGGCAAGTCTCAAGCTGGTTCTTCCCACTTTGGCAAGTGAAATCTGGAAAAGTATCCAGCATTAACTATGAAGCAATCTTTCATTTTAGAACCCTTCTCAACTTTTACCACATTCGAGCTAAGGAAAATTGTTCTGAGCTGTCACTATCAAGCCATCGCTCGGCTCTCCTTACGTACGAACCGAGCCTTTTCCGAGCCGGGCAGCGACAACTCTCCAGGGAGTCTCATATTCATCCTAGCCGAACCTCTATGTGGGTCCCCAATGCAGTTAACTTGGCTCTTCCAAGTTAATTCATTGGGTATGAAAGTTCTCCCCCTCCTAACTTTGACGGTCCAGCTCGTCCCTCCACCTTGGCCTTGCCGGCCCAGCTCGGTGTGAATTTTGCCTATACAGTCAACCCCCCAGTCACCACCCAAAATAGTCTGTGGATGCAACAAGCATTGTGGCTCAGTTAATAATCCGTTTCCAAACATCCCTCGTCACATGGGGAAGATCAAACGTCTCTGACACTCGGTCGCCATGTCAATCACTACGTCAATATGTCAGATTTTGTGAAACAGCGTGCTGAAACCGAAACGACGCATCAAATTTTGACCATCAATTCAAACTTCAAACTTCAATCTCAACCATCCGTGACTTGAGTGAATCAATTACAAACCCTTTCAATCACAAACCTTTCAGCTTCATTCCCTCATCTTTCCCATTTCTCAAAATTTAAACTCGCATTTGAGAGCAAGTCGATGCTGTGAGCGCATCCCAGTCACTTTTTCAGTGTTCGTGAATCGCTTACCCGGTGGAAATCCCGAGTTCCAGCCCCCAATCCAGCCATGTTCTTCCTTTTCGGTGACACTCTGTTTCCAGCTTGTTCTCAGGTCAGATCCAAATCTTCCTTTCTTTCAAAGTTCTGCAAGTTCTTGTTTCCCGCCAACAATGAAGTCTCCTGGATCCGATTTACTTATTGGAGAACAACTAGTTAGGAAAAATTCAAACCAAAAGGCTAGTTCTTCAACTGGGACCCCTTACCCTAGGCAAACAAACAAACCAGACGTAGAAACCCCTATCAGAACTCCCAGTGTCAGGTTAGATAGCCCAGGTGGTAATAGGTCCGGACTGATAACCATGTGACCTGTGATAGTCAAAACGGACATACCCTCAGTCTTTAAGCCAAGCGATATGTCGTACCTCAAGGAGAGGTTCAATATGCCTAACTATGTCGAACTATTCGCTCCAAGACCTTTAGAAAGAGCTGATTCTCTCCGCGAGGGGTGGGTTTGCTTTTATAAGATGACCTTCAAAATAAGACTCAGGCTTCTTCTCCATCACATCATCAATATGGTGTTGAACTTCTACAACATTGCGCCAAGGCAACTTATGCCAAACAGCTGGAGGTATTTACTGTGGCTGATCGTCCTATCTGAGGAGTGTGGCCTACATATTGATATGGCCACGTTCCTTTACTTCTTCTACATGAAGTCGAGCGAAGAGGGGAGATACACTCTCTACGCTCGAAGACAAATCAGGCTGTTTGAAGATGCTCCCACCAGCGATAAGGGCTGGAAAGACTGCTACTTCTTCGTCAAGAGGGAAGGTCTGTTCGGCCTAATTGGTACATTTGAGTTAGGAATCCGTTCCACCTGGACTAAAAGAGGTACAAAGTTTTATTTACTGAAATATTTTATGTGTGGCTCTACAGGATCAAACTGAATTTGCACTTGTGTAGCCTTGAATTTCAGCGAAAGGCTACGAACCACCGCCGAGCAGAAGAACATGATCCAAGCGCTTCTGAAGACTAAGACCAAGAGTCTTCTTACTGTACTTTTTGAAGATTCCTTCCGCTCGGCACAGTACTAGCCAGCCTTAGAAGGGGCTACTTTGAAATAATAAGCCAAGCAAAGCTTTGAGGAGGAAGGTCCTTCTACCCAACAACCTGAATAGATCCCTGAAGGCATCCTTCTTCCTATACTTGAGGTTCCATACTTGCATGTTCTTGAGGGCTGCATTAGGCTCTTGTACGGCGTACCAACTGACCCCCTGTGGGCTTCCTATCTTGCAGCTGACATGGGTAAGCTGAAGATGAAGATATCTAAAGCCGAGCTTGAGGCCACAAAAAAGAAGAAGAAAGATAAACAAGCCGCGATGAAAGGCGGTGCGTCCACCCAGACGGACAGAGGAGAGGAGTATCCAAGCAATATGGTTGTTGTTCAGCCGAGCTCCTTGCCCATCGTTATCCCTTCGGGCAACTTTCCTCCCCCCAAAAGGCAAAGATGCTCCAGCCCCCCAGCCCCAATTTAAGACAAGGGGAAAGAAAAACAAACTTCATCAATTTTTAGGTTGGAAGACAGTTCTACCATCCGCTCGGACACAACGTTTTTTGGTCCTATCGTGGATTCTCTTATGACTAACCACGATCGCAGTGTTTTAAAGGAAATGACCCTTGATGAGATCGGCTTGGAAGCCGAGCAAAGCACCCTGAAGGTAACAAACCCCATTCTAACGTTTCTCCGAGCCTTCATTTTACCTAATGCTAACTCGAGGTCTGTGTTGCAGCTTGCTCATGATGCTCAGTACTTGTACAACGCAGTCATCAAGGTGGACAAGGTGTTCAAAAAGAAAGCAAAAGCATACAATAGCATCATGGTGGCGAATAAGACTCTCGAAGAAGACAACCTCGCGCTCAAACAGACTGCTGTGGAGGCCGCAAAAAGAGCCGAGCAGCTGGAGAGGAAATGGTCCGAGGCTGACCTGAAGCTGATAGAGAAGGACAAGGAGCTGGAAGCCCTTAGGCTCGACTATGCCAAAGTCGCTGGGGAAAGGGATGCCTTCGTCATTGAGAAGAACGAGCAGCAGGCCAGGGTGGCTCGATAGCCCTAAGCCAAAAGACATATATATAAGAAGGTAGTCATCAATGCTATCCTAAAAAATACTAACAACATGATCAGGGTGTTCAAGACCAAGCAGACGAATGACTGGGCCACTCTCGAACCCAGCGACAAGAAGGAGGGCGGCCAAGAGGATATGGAGATCACTTCGGGTGAGGACGAGCCAGATAATGAAGGTGTCCGTCTAGGAAACCAACATGAAGCCCTAGACTTGATTCCATTGAGCAGGACGAGCCGAACCAAACAACCTCTAACAACTATTTTGAGGAGGCAATGAAGCTGCCATCAAATGAGGGGGCTGGTCCGAGCCAAACCTCTAATATTGCTGATGTTGGAAACCAAGATTAGAATGTTTGCTTTTATTTTCTGTTTGTATGCTTTTCTTTTTGTTTGACGGCTCATCCATCTTTTGTATAAACTCTGAACTTTAAATCAATCGCTTTTCTTTATTGGTTGACTGTTAATTTCTGAGCCGAGCTTTCGGCTTAGTTTTAATTGACCAAGTCGCGTGCTAATGACTTAAATAACCTAACTAACCAGTTTGCTCGTCTTCCAATTGGTCCAACGCTACTTGGGATCTACTCCGCTCGGACTCTGAGCGGCATTGAGCTGAGGTGGACAATTAGCCTTCCGAACGGCTGCCCTTATCACTTTGCTCGGCCAAACGTACTGTGATTCCGAATCTAGGGTCAAATCACCCAAATTGATTTTGACCCAATTTTCTAGTTAAGGCGCATCGTGGGTATGAAGATTCCGTATGGCAATTACTAGCGAAGGTTAGATTTGTTCTACCCTTTGACCTGTACTCATCTATAGTAGCACAAAACACGAAATACCCGATTCACACAATTCAAATAAATGGAATTGATTTTATTGATTTGAACCACAAATATCGTCCATCCTAACAAACTTTAATGGTAATAACGGCGCAAATGAGTCGAGCTCCAACTACAAGGCACGTCTACTCCATTCAAAGATTGTAGGTGGTAAGCCCCCAGTCTGGTTACTTCCATGATACGATAAAGGCCTTCCCAAATGAGGCTGAGTTTCACAGCGTTAGCTCCTGCGTGTTGGGAAAGACTTTGCGTAGCACGCAGTCGCCTACTTTGAACTTCCGAGGCCGAACCTTGGCATTATAGTACTTAGCAATACGTTGGTGGTATACTACCATTCGTACCAGAGCTTGTTCCCTTAGTTCTTCCGAATTGTCCAACTACTTTTGCCTTAACTTGTTAGTCCTGTCTGGCTCGGCAAAGGCGACGCGAAGAGTTGGAACTGCAACTTTTGCTGGAATCACGGCCTCCGTTCCATAAACCAAAGAGAAGGGGGTTTCCCCGGTCGCACTATATGGGGTAGTTCGGCTTGTCCACAACATTCCTGGTAGCTCATAAGGCCATTTACCTTTGGCGTCCTCCAATTGTTTTTTGAGATTAGCCAAAATTGTTTTGTTCGTTGATTCAGCCTGTCCATTAGCTTACGGGTGTCTCGGCGAAGAGAACCTCATGGTAATCTTCCACTCTTTACAGAACTCCTGGGTCACTGAGCTAATAAACTGTG
The DNA here is from genome assembly GCA_007844105.2 of Rhamnella rubrinervis. NCBI lineage: Eukaryota > Viridiplantae > Streptophyta > Magnoliopsida > Rosales > Rhamnaceae > Rhamnella > Rhamnella rubrinervis. The sequence continues at coordinate 26,920,474 of CM017574.2, read as the reverse complement.
ACCCGTCGTTCGCAACCAGGATCCGAGGCAAATCGTATTGACATATGTTATTTCTCCAAATGAATCGTACGACATCTTTATCTTTTATCTGTGAGTATGCATCGGCTTCCTCCCATTAGCTGAAATAATCGGTAACCACGAGAATGAATCGCTTTTGCACAACTCTAAGTGGTAATGGCGCTACATTATCTAGCCCCCATTGCATGAACGACTAGGAGCTTGACAAATTGGTCATCTCTTTGGGAGGTACATGCGAAATTGGAGCAAAGCCCTGGCACTTGTCACAATGCTGCGAGTATTCTACAGCGTCTTTCAGCATAGTCGGCTAATAAAACCCATGAGACATGGCTTTGAACGGAAACTGTGTGTTGAGAAAGACTTTGGGCAGCACGTAGTCGCCTACTTTGAACTTCCGAGGCCGAACTTTGACATTATAGTACTTAGCAATACATTGGTGGTATACTGCCATTCGTACCAGGGCTTGTTCCCTTAGTTCTTCCGAATTGTCCAACGAATTTTGCCTTAACTCGTCATTTCTGTCCAGCTCGGCAAAGGCAACGCAAAGAGTTGGAATGACAACTTCCGCTGGAATCACGGCCTCTGTTCCATAAACCAAATAGAAGGGGGTTTCCCCGGTCGCACTATATGGAGTAGTTTGGCTTACCCACAGCATTCCTGGTAGCTCGTCAGGCCATTTACCTTTGGCGTCCTCCAATCGCTTTTTGAGATTACCCAAAATGGTTTTGTTCGTTGATTCAGCCTGTCCATTAGCTTACAGATGTCTCGGTGAAGAGAACCTCATGGTAATCTTCCACTCTTTATAAAACTCCTGAGTCGCCGAGCTAATAAACTGTGACCCATTGTCCGCAAGCAGGATCTGAGGAAAACCGTACCGACATATGATATTTCTCCAAATGAATCATACGACATCTTTATCTTTTATCTGTGAGTATGCCTCGGCTTCCTCCCATTTGCTGAAATGATCCGTAACCACGAGAATGAATCGCTTTTGCACAACTACAAGTGGTAATGGCCTTACATTATCTAGCCCCAATTGCATGAACGGCCAGGGGCTCGACAAATTGGTCATCTCTTCGGGAGGTACATGCGAAATTGGAGCAAAGCACTGGCACTTGTCACAATGCCATGAGTATTCTGCATCGTCCTTCCGTATAGTCGGCCAATAGAACCCTTGAGACATGGCTTTGTGTGCCAAGAATCTTCCCCTTAAGTGGTTTCTGCAATGTCGTTCATGGATCTCAATGAGCACTTGAGTTGATTCTTTCTTAGTCAAATATCTTAGGAGTGGCCCACTGTTCGATCGCCTATACAGCATTCCATCGACCATGGAATACCGAACAGAAATAAGCCTTAGCTTCCGAGCGTCCGCCTTGTCTTTAAGAAGTACTCTAGAAACCAAATAGTCTATAATTGGGTTCATCCATCCTGGCTCACTATCTCCATCTATGGTCATTAATTCCTCATTTTCTTTTAGGACGGAAAGATCAATGCTTGGCTCGACTAAGAATTCTAATGGTATCTTTTGACATTTCTCAGCTAGGGTTGTCGAGCCCAACGTAGCTAGTGCATCCGCTTGCATATTTTCACTCCTTGGCAACTGACTTAGTTTGAAATGGTCAAAGTTTACAATTAACTTTCTGACCAACTCCAGATACGCTACCATTCTTTCATCCTTCGCTGTGTAATTTCCATTCACTTGGCTCATGATCAATTGGGAATCACTATATGCTAACAATCATGAAGCCCCCGTAGTCTAAGCCAAGTTAATCCCTACAATCAGCGCCTCATACTCGGCTTCATTGCTTGATGCAGAAAAACCGAAATGAATTGCCTGCTCCAATATTAGGCCACTTGGGTCGACAAGCAGAATTCCTACCCCAGCTCCACGAAAATTGGAAGACCTATCTACGTGAAGTTTTCAGGTCAATTATTTTCCTGTATTTGGTTTGTCTCCACTGCTTGGTGTCTCTACTAAAACGGGCTCACATCTAGCAGAGGATATGTTTAGTTCTTCCAGACCCTCAACTAGTGGTGTCACATTCGCTGGTTCTGTCTGTCTGATGAATTCAGCTACAAATCCGCAAGTACCTGACACTTGATTTTTTTCTGGGGTTGGTGCTCTATCCCATATTTGCCTAACTCAACGGCCCACCAAACCATCCTTCCTGCGATATCTGGACTATGGAGAGCTGCTCGAAGCGGATAAGAGGTTACCACAACAATCTTATGTCACTGAAAGTACAACCTTAATTTTTTAGACGAGACAACCAAAACCAATGCCAACTTCTCAATGAATGTATAATGGGTCAGCATCTACCAATGCTCGACTGAGATAGTAGATAGGCTTTTGCTCCTTCCTTTCCCTCCGAACTGACTGCATGATCTGAGATTGACAAGTACAAGTATAATGTCTCCTCAAGCCTTGGTTTGGAAAGTATTGGGAGAGAGCTTAAATATGCTTTCAATCACTGGAATGCTTGTTCACATTTTTCTGTCCATTCAAAATCCTTGCTCCCTTTTAAAGCTCGGAAGAATGAAATGCAGTGGTCAGATGACCTTGAGATAAATCGACTTAGAGATGTTATTCGTCCGTTCAATCTCTATACTTCTTTGATACTTTTTGGTGGAGGCATGTCGAGCAGAGCCTTAATTTGGCCCGGATTAGCTTCGATTCCTCTCTGGGTCACCAAATAGCCAAGGAATTGACCCAAACCTACCCCAAACGTACACTTAGCTGGATTTAGCTTCATCCGGTGTGCATCTAACACCTCAAAGGCTTAAGTGAGATGCTTGATATGATCCTTTGCTCGGATAGACTTGACCAACATGTCATCATGTAAACTTCCATCATCGAACCTAAATAAGCCGGGAACATCTTATTCACCAACCTTCGTGTAGTCCCCGTGATTCTTTAATTCAAACGCACAACTTTGTAACAAAAGATTCCCCGCTCACAAAGGCTGTCTTTTCCGATCATATGGGTGCATTAGAATCGGTTATACCAATAAGCATCTACTTAAACTCACAGCTCATGGCCAGCAGTAGCGCCCACCATCTAATTAATCTTGGGCAAAGTGGAAACTATCCTTGACAGTCTTGTTGAGATCTGGAAATCAATGCAAACCCCGGTTTTCCATTCTTCTTCCGCATAACTACCACATTGGTGAGCTAATTCGTATCGTACTTCCTCGACAAATCCATTTGTCAATTTCTTCGCTTATAACTTGGTTCCGCTCGGGAGCGAACTTCCTCCGCTTTTGCCGAATCGATTTATAAGAAGGGTCCACATTCAGCTTGTGAGATATTATCCTTGGATCTATTCCAACCATATCATTCGTAGGCCATACGAAAGTACTATGGTGGTCCTTCAAGAATTGATCGGTTGAGCGGATCTCCGGATCCAATCAGGCCCCATATTGGTAATTGCTGGTGGTCCGGATCTAGTGGCACCTCTTCCAAAGCATCCACCTTTTCTATGTGAGCCACCCCTTGCTTCTATAATTGCTATTTGGATTTTCCATCCAATGTTTTGACATAGCAGAGCTGAGCTGTGAACTCGTCTCCGAGCAATTCTTCTACCCTCTCCTCGATGGGAATTTAATCTTCATGGTAGGTGGATGGTATAGCCTTCATAGAATGCAACTAAGGCCCACCTAAGATTATGTTATAGGTGGATGGTGCATCTACTACAATCTTTTCACGGTGGAAAACACACCATTTTGAGTTGTCCTTCTTTTAGGGTCCAAATTAGAGTGGCCACCGGACTTCTTGAATTCACTCAATTTGTGCAATTAACCGGCTGGGACACGCTTAATCCAAACTTCCTCAGCGATCTCTCATTTGATCACCTTATTCGTCCCTCCGCAAGGTTCGCCTCTCCTTTTCTACTGCATTCCTAATTAAACCTTCTCCTATCCGAGCAACTATCCCTCGCCCTTTGGAATATTACGTAGAGCCGTACTCCAAGCCTTGACTAGCTTAGCTTGGTAATCCTCCCTTCCGTTGGCGTGATTCGCCTTCCTTAACAAAGACATTACGCCCAAGGCTGTTTCTTCTTCCAAAACCACAAAAGTTTGAGCCTTTGCAAGGTGTGTAGAAAATTCTGGGTTTCTTCCGGACCATGTAGTTATAAAGTTTGAGCTCAAGGCATTGCATGCGACCACGCCCGGGCAATCCATGATCTCCACCTTCATGTTATTGAATCACTGGATGTAATCTCTGGACTCTCTCTGTTGATGTACCATGAATAAATCATCCGGGTCCTTTCATCACGGGTTTGATGCAACCGGGTAAATAGCTCACCAAAGTGTGAAAAGAATTCATATTCTAGAACGGCAAACGGCTGAACCAAAGCAAAGCGGACCTTCGGACTTGACACCTTGCACATTACGGCATCATGCTTTGGGTATACAAGTCGGGATCATAGCTTGCTTGAAATGAATTATGTGATCCCGTGGATCGGCTATGCCATCATACGAGTGAACTTTGGAGGGAAAATCCAATCGGGTGTCAATGTTATGATTTCTTCCATAAATAGTGTCTCGTCCACCCTTCCAACCAATCACTGGTTCGGCCTTCCTACCCCGCCAAGTCCTCTCACCGTCCGAGCCTCTTGAAGGGTGCAAGTTTCGCCTTCCAAGGATAGTATGCCTTTCCGGCCCTTTTACTGGGTATACTCTTCCATGGAGTCCAAATCCCCACTTGGTTCCCTTCCCCGCTGGCTCCACATTGTCTTTCAAGAATGGTCTCCATCCTTAGTGCGGGTCTTCTTGCTTAAGTGGCTAAATCTCTCGGCATCATTGCCTCCTTCACTGGCTCGGGCTTTCTCTTGGTTAGGCAAATCAACTCTTACGACTTTCCCACTCAATTTAGCCTACTCCGGTTTGAAGTTATTTTGAGTTGTGTCGAAAGCCTCCAACAATTGCCTATTGATTTGTTCTTGTGCTTCGTTCCATTGCTGCAGTCCTCGAGTGGATTGTACCAACTCCTCCATCTGTGTTAACAGTTGATCAACTCGTACGTCAGACGCGACGGCTTCGCTGGCAGCTATTGACGTTCCCGCTATGTTCCTTTAGGGGGGTGGAGTACCATCCTCCTGTCTCGAAGGTGCCACGATCACTGAAGACAAATGAAGACGCTCGTTAGACATGATGTGCCATCGATGAGGTTTACTAGAAAAAGGCCTGTGATGATTTTAGTGCAAAAAGTCAATCACGACCCTCCTTCTAGCGCCAAACTGTTTATGCCGAATTTTACTCTGCCACAAACCATTAAATTTCTTGTCTGGCTCCGCCGTGTACCTTCAAAGAACAAAGATGAACATGAAGCTTTTAGGGGCATCAGTGTGGTATCGACCAAAGAACCTCCGACGCTCAAGTCAGCTAATCGGCTTTGGACATTAAAGTGTTCTTGTATATGTTGAATGTAAAGTGGTGCGTACCTCTCCCTTGAATCATGAAGGGGTATATATACACTTGGCTTTACCTTGTGCATCAAGTCGAGGGCCTGAAACCCTAGTCATCCTGATTTAAGGCAAGTCTCAAGCTGGTTCTTCCCACTTTGGCAAGTGAAATCTGGAAAAGTATCCAGCATTAACTATGGAGCAAACTTTCCTTTTGGAACTCTTCTCAACTCTTACCATATTCAAGCTAAGGGAAATTGTCCCGAGCCGCCACTATCAAGTCGCCGCCGCTCTCCTTACTTACCAATGAGCCTTTTCCCAACCGGATAACGACAGCTCTCCAAGGAGTCTCATATTCATCCGAGCGAACATCTACGTGTGTCCCAATGCGCTTAACTTGGCTCTTCCAAGTTAATTCATTGGGTCTGAAAGTTCTCCCCCTCCTAACTTTAACGGTCCAACTCGTCCCTCCACCTTGGGCCTTGCCGGCCTAGTCCGGTGGAAATTTTTCCTATACAGGACTCAAATGTTTAAAAGCAAATAATTAAGAAATTAAGGGTTAAATAGTATTCAGATCGATAATATGCAAGCTTATGCTTGGACATTAAATTGAATTTATCAACCCCGCTAGTCACTACAGCATAAATATGAAACAGAAAATTAATACTTTAAATGAACGTTGAGTTATCGTTGCCCCTTTTCAGTTTTCATCAGTATGTCAGTTGTAAAAGTTATACACATCAGTATGTCAGTTGGAAAAAAAGCTTAATACACCTCCAATTCTTTAATAAAGTAAAACAAAAAAAAACAAAAAACAAAAACAAAAAAAGAAGCTATAATTGGGATTTAATAATGAAGTTTGATGTGCCAAGTAAAAAGACATTTCCTAATTTGATAATAGACCTGATCAATTCGAATGCTGCATGCATGCGTAGGTGCACTCTATTTTCTCCTTCAGAATTTTGTACAATTTTCTATATCTCAGATGTTTAAAAGCGAATAATAAGCCTCCAACAAAATATCAAATATATTTAACTCTGTTAAACATTAGATGAAGAGAGAAATATTAAAGGAGTGAACTAGCTGCTTTAAACTTTTTTAGGGTTGCAAAGCCGAAACAGTAACAAGACTATATCTTCTAATAGAATTCTGAACTAATAATTCTCACATTAAAATCTTTTTTTATTAAAAAAACAAAGCGAATAATTAAGAAACGGTTATAGTTTTCAGCTCGCTATGCTTGGACGTTAAATTGAATTTATCAACCCCACTAGTCACTACAACATAAATATGAAATAGAAAATTAATATTTTATATCAATGCTGAGTTAGCGTTTCTCCTTTTCAGTTTTCATATGCTTTTTTTATTTTTTTTAATTCTCATGGGTAGGTTAGCGGGAAACTATGTGATAATGATCAGTATAATTCTTTAAATGAATTAAGAAAAAAAATTAAACCACCAATAAAAGATTAAAAAAGTAATAAGGTTTAATACATTTTACCAACTCTAGTTTGGCTAAAAGTGTATTTACTACCTCAAAAATGTTTTCTTTCAATTATTGCCCTAAGTGTTTAACTTGCTTGGTTGAGTGCATGATCTTACAACCTTACAAGTTGATTCAAGATTTCACAAGTACTTCCTTCTAGAATTTAACTATGGAAATTAAAATTTTGCAAAATAAATTTCAACTCTATCATAACAATATTCTTCTCCTTTTAAACACTAGATACATGTGAAAATATTTGGTCTTTTCCAAAGAAAAATTGATTCTTTTATTTGTATAAAACTCTATCCATTTATATATAGGATTGCACTTTCTTTAAAAGTTTGTAACCTTTCAGAGAGTTGCATCATTTTTGAATTTTCTAAAAAACAAAATACAATTATTTATTTATTTTAAATAATCAAATAAATAAATTTAAAAATATTTAAATAAAATATTTTTATTTCTTTAACTCTAGGCTCTTTGGTATAAAGGAGGGGAGGGGGAGGAGTAGAGTGGGTGAGAAGAGGAAGAGGCTAAAGAAGTGAGTGAATTACATCAATTTTTATATTATTTAGTATATTGTGAAAGAAGAAGAATATAATGGATTAAAATGTAATTAAAAATTTATTAGTTAGTTATAAAAGTTTTTTCTCCTCCAATCCTTCCAATATTAGAGGGAGTATTTTTTATAGATTTGGATGAATTTATCATCTATTTTTATGTCCACTCCCTCTATCAATCCCTCCGACCAAATAACCACCACCTCTAAAATCCCTCCACCACTTTCTCCTCCTCCATCAATCCCTCTATTAATACCTTCTATCAAATAAGAGCTTATAGTTTTGTTTCAAAACATAATATTTCCTAACAGGAAACACTTTTAATCTATTTCTTTGTGGTTATTTAGGAATAAATTTTCCTTTTCTCTTGGATAAGACTTTTCCGACTTCATCATATATTGCAAGTGACAAGTAGTTAATGGAGATTCAAGATTAGACCACGTAGCAATAGTTGGACTCCCTTTCCTTCTTTGCCTGAAAAGTTCCAACATCGATGTGATCCACGATAAGTCGGAATTTTTGGAGAAATTTGTTGAATTGAATAAAAATACTTCTTCTAATCTATTTAACTACAAATAATTTTTCCCATGAATTAAAGCACTATTTGAAGGTTTATATATAATTATCTTTCAAAATATTGAGTTATACCATCAATCGGAATTTTGATTAAGAATTTCAATCAAATCGATATTTAAAAAACTAAATTGAAAAAAAAAAAAAAAAAACTTTACTAGACATGATAAACTTTTAAAAAGCAAACAATATATATATACACACACATATAAATAAATAATAATAAAAGATTAGTTCTAATTAATCATTATATATAATATGATATTAATGATAAAGAATAGTTCTTAATTAATAACAACACTTGCAACAGAAGTACTATATGCCATTTGAACAAGGATTGGAAAAGTTAGCATTGATTTGCATTTCGGTAAACTGTTTTATACATACGTAGTCATGTTTTTATAATACAAAATTAATAAAATGTATCGTAAAGAAAGCTCTCATTTGATATGTTTTGGTCAATTTATGGCCGAAGTTTTACCATATTGCCCCTCGGTTATGTCTATTTTAGTATTAACCGTGTTTTAAAAGGCGCCGCCTAGGCATGTCTAGGCGTTGAGGCTTTTAGAAAACGTCTCGCATTCAAGCAAGATTTAGTAAAATGCGGTCAACGCTGTATTAATCGCCTAATACACTTAGGCACCAAAAGGCCGAGCCTTTTCGTTAAATATTTATAAAAATATATATATTTTTAAATTAAAACAAATAATTCATAATAAATTAGAAAATATAAAAAAAAAATTAGTGTTAACAAATAAAACCTTTTTTAAGATATTTTTTTCCTTTTTTAAAAAATAAAATATAATATATAACAAAGAGTTAGACAAAAATTCATTAGAATATGGTAATACTTAAGTTATATATTAATTTAGGTATTATTAAATAATTATAGATTCCTAGTATATATAATTTGAAGCTAATTTTTATTAGAAATTTAAAAATATGAAATTTTTATGAATATATATGATTATGTACGTATAAATTTATATTAATTGCATACATATATATATATTGATAATATAGACTTTGACATTTAAAATATAAGTTATTTTATTTATTTAGTAGTCTTATAATAACTAAAATAACATATAATATTTTTCACCAAAAAAAAAAAAATATATATATATATACACTACAAAAACGTCTTTTGACCTTTAGATTTCGCCTAATCTCACCTAATCTCGCCTAGGCTCGTAAGGCTTAAGGCTTGACCTCGCTGCCTTACGACGCTTTATGCCTTTTAAAATATTGAGTATTAAAAACTATGGGTATAAACATATCCAGAAAAAAAAGTATATATTTTGTTGAACTTTTAATCTCATCTTACATATTTTTTTACCTCATTTTTCACGAGAAAGAATGTATATGAATGATATAAATTTTTCGTTCTAGTTTTACAGCCTTAGTGGAAATCTTTTAAATATTGATAGTATTGTCCATATCAAGGTTTTAAAAGGAGCCAGACAAGGCACCGGAGGTTTAACCACAAGCCTCGAAATAAAATAGAATATTAATAAAAATAATAAAATTTATCGGTTGGATAAATTAAAGGTCTTTGTTTTTTCTTTTTTCTTTTTGTGCTGCAAAGGTTATGCATAGAAGTAAAACAACACATTTTTATTTATTACTTTTACCAATTTTTATTCAGTTTTTATAGTTAAAATGTCATTACAAAAAATGAGATTTAACAACAAGCCAATTATGCAGTTAAACTATCAGTATTCTTAATTTAATCTTACATTCAAATACATATAAGACCCAACAACCATAATTGTTGTTGAGAATTTATATATATATAATATTTAATCTGGAACTCACAATTAGTAAAACTAGAAAATTGTTGAGAAGTTATAAAATATGAAGAATAATGTTGGTTAATTTCTTCTTCACTGTATATGGTTTTCATTTTGTATGATAATTCAACAAAATTTCCTCAAATTAAATAACATTTCTAAAATAAAGTAATTAACAAGTTCATATTTAGTAGGTAGTGAGAAATATGCATATGTGGATCGTACATATAAGACCCAACAACCATAATTTTTTTTTTGGTGAATACCAACAACCATAATTGATCAATTCCCAATGACTTTGGATTATCTTTTTATGGTGAATCCTTAAATCACCAAATATCATATATTTTACTCCCTCATTTCACACACACCGTATAGGTCAGGTACTCTCACACCCTCTCACATTCATACTCTGAAAACGACGTCATACTAGACTGTCTCATGAAAAATTTGCCTTTTCAAATTTTTTTTATTTGTTATTTTATGCAAAACCAACTTCTTTCCACTTTCACAAGGACTAGACCAGTAAAGACGGACGACTAGCTACACAGGGTCAATGGATCAATGTGTATAAAGACCAAACATCAGCAGCTCCTTACATCAACAATCAATAATTCACTATCAAAATTAAACATCTTGAGCTTTCTTTCATTTATTCTCTTTCAAGTGCTAACATGAAGAGCATCACTTACCAAAATCGCTACTCCCTCATGTTTTACTTTATTTTGCTGGTCTCTTTTTTCTGCACCAATGTTTCTTGTTCTAAGTATTCCAATGTCTCTACTACTTCCTCTTCACTAATTACATCATGCCTCCCTGACTAGACCACCGCTTTGCTACAATTTAAAGCAGAGTTTGCATTTATTAAACCCAACTTCACTTCTTATTATTACCGTTGTCCCTGCTATGATAATCCTTACTATGATGCTGATGCTTATGAATCTTATCCGAAGATGAAATTTTGGAAGAAAGAAAAGGATTGTTGTTCATGGGATGGAGTTACATGCAACACCAAAACTGGCAAAGTAGTAGCCCTGGACTTGTCCAACAGCTGGCTTCAAGGGCCTTTGTGTTCTAACAGCAGCCTCTTTAAGTTGTACGGACTACGAAGGATCAACCTTTCATTTAACAACTTCAGTTTCGGCACCATCCCCTCGGAGTTCGGTCAGCTTTCCAGGTTAACCCATCTTAACCTCTCTTATTCTATGTTTTCTGGTCATATCCCATCTGAAATCTCAGTTCTTACCCATTTGGTCTCCCTTAGTCTCTCTTCTTTTCTTAACTACGATGCATCTAGTCTTTTACATCTTGGAAGAGTAGACTTCGCAAACCTTATCCAAAACATGACAAATTTAAGGCATCTTCGTTTACACCAAGTTGATATTTTTTCATCTGTACCAGAATCCTTGGCAAATTTATCTTTCTTGACAACTCTCAGTCTTGGCGGATGTAATTTACATGGCAAGTTCCCAGATAATGTCTTTCAACTTCACAAATTAGAAGGCATCTATGTACCATGTAACTATCACCTCACTGGATTTCTTCCAGAATTTCAACCATCAAACTCTTTAAGGAGGTGACTCTAGACTACACAAATTTTTCTGGGGAATTACCAAAGTCAATTGTAAACCTCAATTCCTTAACTCGATTGGCTCTCCATGAGTGTAATTTTGTAGGGTCTCCTCCTTCTTCAATTTGGAAACTTTCCCAGCTCACATATCTTGACCTCTCATCGAACCACTTCAGTGGTCATGTGCTACCATCTACATTAGGGAACCTTTTGAAACTTACTAATTTACTCCTTAAATCCTGTCAATTTAGTAGTGAATTACCCTCTTCACTTGGAAACCTCACACGATTAGAAGTTTTAAGTCTCTATAATAATAGTTTCAGTGGTCAAATTCCATCCTCACTTGGAAACCTCACAAAACTGAAAGCTTTATACCTTTCAATTAATAGTTTCAGCGGACAAATTCCAACTTCTCTTGAAAAACTCACTGAGTTGAACATTTTAAGCCTCGAAGATAACAATTTGGATGGAGTTATTCCTTCGTGTTTGTTTACATTGCCTTCTTTGAAAAATTGTTTCTGGGTTCCAATCAGCTTTCAGGGCCACTAACAATCGAAAATATATCTTCATCTCAATTGGAGATTTTGAATTTATATGCAAACAAATTAGAAGGAGAATTCCATGGATGATGTTCAAGTTGGCAAATCTAACATATGTTTGCCTTGAAAACAATAACTTGAGTGCCACAATTGAGTTTGGTAACTTCTGCAAACTGAGCAAGCTTCAGTTTCTTTTCCTTTCATCTAATAGTCTGTCTATAACAACAGCAAGAACAGCTTCTGAACTTCCAAAGTTTCGAACATTATTCTTCTATTCATGCAACATAGATGAGTTCCCGAGTTCCTTAAGACCCAAGATCAATTAAAGGCATTAGATCTTTCCTGGAACAAAATTGAAAGCGAAATACCAAAGTGGTTTTGGGCACTAGGAAAAATTTGGAGTTTCTAGACTTGAGTGGAAACAAATTGCATGGATTTTTACATTTCCACCATTGTTCACGTCGATTTCCTACTTCCTCATTTCACAAAATAATTTGACCGGCATAATTCAACCATCAATTCGTAAATGGATTGGTCTTAAAGTTCTTGACATGTCCAAGAATCACTTCGGCGGAACCATTCCGAAATGGTTGGGTAGTTCCCTAGAGATATTGAATCTTCAAGGAAACAACTTCAATGGGAGCATACCTCATGAGATATTTACATACGGAAGCATGCACGATGCATTGAGAGTAGTGGACCTCAGTCACAACCAGTTTCAAGGAAGGGTTCCACAATCTATAATCAACTGTAGTAAGCTGCAAATTCTGAATCTTGGACACAACCAGCTAAGTGATACATTCCCTTTTTGGTTACAAAGTTTGCCAGATCTGCAAGTCCTTGTGTTGCGTTCAAATAAACTTTTCGGTCCAATATGGCATCCTATCAAGTATTTTGGTTTTGCAAACTTGGGTACTATAGATCTCTCTTTCAATCATTTTGATGGAAGTTTACCCTCAGAATACTTTAGAAATTGGGGTTACATGTCAAAAGCTCTTGATGGAAATAAGTCGGACATGATATATTTCGGTCACAATGAAAAAATGTCCAACTATGAGGTCAGATATGCATACTCAATGAGCGTAATGAATAAGGGATCAGAAATGAAACTCAGGAAGGCCTTAAAACTCTTCATGTCCATTGACCTCTCAAATAACAGATTTGATGGAGAAATTCCAAGTAGCATAGGTAAGTTGCAGTCTTTAATTATGCTCAACTTGTCCAGCAACAATTTCACAGGAATCATCCCATCATCTCTTGGAAATCTGAGTGAGCTTGAATCGTTGGATCTTTCGAGAAACAAGCTTTCTGGTAGAATCCCTCAACAGTTGGCAAATCTCACATTCCTTGCATATTTAAACCTTTCCCACAACACACTCGAAGGCCCAGTACCACAAGGCACACAATTGGATACATTTTCGTATTCATCTTTAGAAGGAAACCCAAGATTATGTAGCTCTCAATTGCCAAAGAAATGTGAAAATACAGACACACAGATTCCTTTCCTGAGAAAAGATGAAGAAAAAGAATCAGAAAATGGTTTTACTTGGAAAGTGGTAGCAATGGGATATGGATGTGGATTTGTGATTGGAGCAGTCATCGGTCATGTCACCCTCTCAAGAAGGTCAAGCTGGTTTTGGACAAGTTTTGTTGGAAGGTATTACTACGGACTATTGTGAATGAGGAATTCATCCATTGATGAAGGTAATTTTTCTTTTAATATCTATTTATATATTTGCAACAACATAAGCCAGCTCAGTTTATTCTGTTAGTATATACTTTTGAGAATTAGCTAAATGATGTACAAAGCAAGCTCTAAGTTAATCACATTTTCTTAAACAATTATGTAAGACTCTATCTAAATTAAATACATTTGTTTCTCTCCGTTTATCTAGCAATGTTACGTTCTTTTTGCAGTACATTTGTGAACAAGAGGTTGGGCAAGGAGTTGGTGGCAAGGAATTCTCACTAGTTGTATTTTATTTTATTTTATTTTTCTTCTTCTGTGTGCTTTTAAGTTAGTTTGTCTGTTATGAAAGAAACATAAAAATGCTTAGAAAGTAGATGGTTGGTTAAAATTTATCATTGAGAGGAATGTGAAGAAGTAGATGGTTTGTTAAGATTTGTAGGAGTGAATGATATAATTTATTTTAATAATGATATAAATAAATATAATTTTATTAAGTACATAGTAATACTATTACTGTATGGTTAAATAATATTAAGTGATAATTACAAAAATTTACCCGTATTTTTATTTTGTCAAGTAAATAATAATATTACCCAATAATGTTATTTTGTCCAATTTCAAAAGTAATTTGTTACCTTAATTATTTAACTTTTTATTTATTTTTACTTAAGCTATAGGTAAGAAATCCAAATTAATTGGAGAATAAGATTTCATTTTTTTTAATTTAAATTATTTATATAATTTTTAGGTTTTTATTTTTTCCTTAGTTCCCCATCTACCTAATATTTTTAAAAATAAATTCACAATTTAATTTTCTTTATGCCTTTTTAATTCTTTTCCATTTTTAAATTTACTTTAGCTTTTTGTGCTAGAACAAATAGTTTTTTACTACTCCCATTACGATTTTGTTTTTGTATCGATAAACAGTTTAAATTATTTTAAATATATATATATATATATATATATATATATATAAATATAAACAGACATAGGTGCACTCTCTAATGCATGCATGTCTTGGTCGTTTATTTGCTGGAAAAAAATAAAATGAAGGGACAGATTTAACCAAAATGAAAAAGCAAAATTGTAAAAGTTATCCTCATCAGTATGCTTATGTAGTTTAACAATATTAGTATAAAGTAAATATTTTTTTATTTTTTTTTTACAGCGGTACTACATTGTAATTTAATATTATTATGGTTTCATTGTTTATGTACTAATGCAATTCTAAATACAACAAATATAGAAGTTGAAGCCCTTCTAAAATGAGCATGCATGACCTAATAAACAATACAAATAATCATTTTCTTCTATTTTTAGGCATGGAAGCTTAGTCGTCCAATGTCTTTATTCATCAATCTTGCTGTGGGATATAAGGGTAATTAATTATCAAGAGAAATTAATTCATGATCAATCGAATCCTCACTAACTCCATAAATTGTAGGTTTCCGTAATAATATAATTCAAAATATATAAATACTTTTAGTTTCTTGCTACGCTGAGTACTAAAAATCTTTCACACCACTTTTAATTAAAAAAAAAAAAAGAGTGATTTTCTGACCAAAATTGACCTCTATAATTATAGAGGGGACGTCCCCTCTATAATTCCATTAATTTGAACAACATTCTAGTTAATTTGACTTTTCAACATTCTAGTTAATTAAATTTCTTTGTATTTGAAAATTTTAATTACTGTTGGCAAAATAATTGGGATTTTTTTTCTTGTTCAAGAATATAATTGGGATTCTGATATGTAAAAGCTGATAATTAAGAAAGGGTTACATTATTGCAGGTCTATATATGCTTCGATTGAATTTATCAACCCCAATAGTCCCTACAACATAAATATAAAATGGAAAATTAATACTTGAATCCACGCCGAGTTAGTGTTTCCCCTTTTCAGTTTTCATATTTGCTTTTTTACTTTTTTCAATTTTTTTTTACCATATTTCCTTTAGATATTGAAATAAGAAAGTATTCTAGAGCTTGAAATGCTCTCAAGAAACTTTTAATTTCAAATTATATATCTTTTATATTTACCTCATTTTTCATGAGAACTAATATATATGAATTAGGAGTGTGTATTGGACGGTATTGGTCGGTATTGGTTTTTCACCACCAGCATAATAGACCATAACTGATTGGGCAGTTATTTGATGGGTACAATTGGTTTTTCGGTTTTGGGCTGAATAATTGGATCAATTAAAACTTAATTCAAAATATATATTTAGGTTTGAAAAATAAGTTAAAATTTGCTAAATTTTAGCATATTTTTTAGGCCTAAAAACCCATTTGATTTCTGATTTCCTATAGCATGTGAGTGCTTTCACTCCCTCGACACCCTATCATTAAGAATGCAGTTCAATTCATAAGAAATAAAAGATAAGTTGATGGGTCTCCCTTACATTGTTTTTATTTGATTTGATATGTAATTCTTATATGTTTGAGTTTATAGAATTGAACTTAATGTAAAATATTTTGCATGCAAAATTACTTGAGGTATTATGAAATAATTGATGAAAATTATGGAGAAAAAGACTAAAAGAAACAAGTCAAGAGCAATGTCAAACCACTGATATGCTACCAAGGAAAGGTCCAACATTCACAAGCCCAGCATATGTCAAGCTCCAAGTGAAGATCAACAACAGGTGTCTGACATACATCACGAAGTATACGTGTGCACTACAATTGGACAAGTAAACCCGTGGGTGTCGTGAAAAGTCGGTTCTATGTCGACATCTAACTTGCGGTAATGACCAGTGGCGTCAATGACCAAATATGACAACGATCATAAGTACATATAAAAGCCAAAACTAAGACAAAAAAAAAAGCACAAATGAAGTACCAGTAGCAAATGTGTTTCAGCTTGCTACCACCAAAAAGCTTGTGTTTGTCAAGAAAATAAAGAGAAGGGAATAACATAATCAGACTATTTTTATCCAAAAAATCTAAAATTCCATAAAACTAAAATTAGCCCCAATTCCATAAACATCAATTGCCTAAATTTTACCGCTCGACAACAACCGTGACACAAAGGAGAGATGCAGAAGAGGGAGGCACAGAGAAGATCGGGCATCTGTATGACAGCTCGAGATAAAGAGGAGAGGAGATTGGACATCTGCTTCTATTTCTATGTGTAAGAGTTTTAAGTTTTAAATTTATAAATAAAAATAATAATTAAAAATATATTAAATGTATTACTCGGTCGATTTGATTCTTCGGTGATTCAAATTTATCAAAACTGCGAGTCCATCATAGGCTATTACACTTAATCGGCCGATTGATAGGCAGTCATTGAAAACTTCGGTTTCACACATCGATCGATCGGTTTCCACGTAATTACCAAAACCGCACACCCTTAATATGACTGATTTAAATTTTGTTTTAGTTTTGCAACCTCTACGAAAATATTTTGAACATTAATAGTATTGTCAATGTCAAGATTCTAAAAAGTATTAGACGTCCCAGAACAATGAAGTTTAGTTTCAAGTCTAAAAAAAAATAGAATATTAGTAAAAATAATAAAATTTATTGGTTGAACTAAAGGATTTGTTTTTGGGCAAATTAAGATTCTGTACACAAGTAAAATAACACAATTTTTTTATTGTTTTTGTTAAAAGTAACATAGGAGTGCTTTTTAAGTTGTTTGAAACACCAAATTAAAGGTTACATTTAAATTTCCCAATTCATTATTTTAAATATAGTTAAAACAAAATGACAATACGTCATTTTATTAAATTTTGTGTTCTATTTTGCAACTTAGATTCCTATATTGTTGATATATTTAGTGCCCAGAAAACTTAATATTTTATAATTATATTAGTGATATATCACATATAGTTATAATTGACAAAATTATTCTTGTAACAAAATGCTAAAAATATGGGCGGTTTCGATTTATTGACCAATAGTGGTGGTCGGTCGGTTTTATGGCCGACTTTTTTAATTGAATAACCACCGTAACCGATCGGACGGTTTTCATCAGTTGGTCAGTTAATTTTTTATTATATATATTTATAAAAATAAATATAATATAATAAAAACATACAATAAATATAAATAAATAAGATAAATAATCAAAAATCAAATAAAAATTTAAATTTTTTATAGTAAAAAATAATAAAATAAAAATAAAATATATTTTATATTATATTAACTTAATTTATTTATAATAAAATTAAAATAAAAAATTAGACAGTCGATTTCGGTGACCGATAATTTTGAAAATCCAGCACCGAGACCTACTGTCTAATTTTTTAGCGGTCGGTTAACAAACCGGCTACCGATGGTTACCGAAAAAATTTAATTTTTCATAGTGGTCGATTACGCGTTTTTGATTTTTGGACACCCAGTTTAAAGCACTAATCAATATTACATTTTACTCTTGGACATAAAAAATATATATATTTATATATATATAAATCATATTTAGGAAAAGTGAACCAATAGGAGATAATACCTATAAACTTTTTATTAGGGGTGTTTAGGAAATCAATTTACTGCTCTAAACCAGAAATGGTTGAGAAGTCTATATAGATGGTACATTAATAATCTGAAACTTACATAAAGTATTAGTAAAACTAGAAAATTGTTGAGAATTTATGAAATGTGAAGTAATGTTGTTTAATTTCTTCTTCACTGTATATGGTTCATATTGTATGACAATTCGACAGTTTTCCTCAAGTAACATTTCTTAAATAAGACAAAAATTCTCTAATTTCCTAATCAAAATTATCAATCATGTAAAGGTGAAACAGCAGCGCTGCTTACCACCTCTCTTCTATACGATAAACTCCAACAACCATTATTGATTTATTTTTCTCTTCATCACTATTCAATTCACCCTTTACAGGCATAATATAAGTAACTTTGGATTCCTTTTTCTCTTTTGTTGAGTATAGCTTTGGATTCCTTACATCACCAAATAAACTTTTTATTAGGGTTATTTAGTAAAGACAAAAGACTAGCTACACAGGGTCAATGGATCAATGTATATAAAGACCTAACATCTGCAGCTTCCCAAATCAAAAATCAACATCTGCCACTTTCTTTCATCGCCCTCACAGCCTCTTACATACACGCCTGCATATGCACTCTCTTTCAAGTGCTAACATGATTTTATTTCTTATTCGTATGTTTTACTAGCAAAGCAATTAGCAGTTATCATGTCTCTTTGCTTCTTTTCCCCAGCTTATCAAAATCTTTCTCTGTTTTCTTTCTTGGAAGCTTACCATAAAACTGGTTGCTAAAGAGAGATCTGAACGCCACCCGGGGCACAGCGAGGTCAATTCATGGAACTGGTATTGAACACCATATATATTTCATTTGGCCACTTCACATATTTCATATATTGTATATTATATATATAATGGTGTGAATATATTTGTATGTCATAGGTTTGCATCCGAAATTAAGAAAGCTTATTATGGGGTAGGTTTTCACCTCCTTTTGTAATTTAAAATTTTAACATGCATGCTCACCTTAACTGAAATTGTAGAAGTGGTTTCTGGTACTTACCTTGGTCATGCACTTAACGTGATTGCATTTGTAGTTTCTTTATTATAGTGAGTTTTTCAATTGGTTTCACTTGTGTAAGCCATAACAACGTACGTAGAAGTAGGTAATGGCTTTACCGGAGTAAAATGAATTGCATGCGAATTTGCAATTGGTCCTCAATTTACAAAGTCAAATAATTGTGCATTAACGATTTTGGCCAACATTGAGCTGGACGGAATTTGCATGTGAATTACATGCAAATCAAGAAAATTTGGAAAAGAAAAAAGAATAAAAGAAAACAAGGGACCGCTAGGTGTTCTCACTCTTTTGGCCATATTTTCTAGACACATTATTTACGCCATTTCTTGTTCGGCCCTATCATGGATCCCTCTTGATGCTTCTCATTTATTCTTTATATTGCCAATGAAACCCAAGGACTTGTGTTGATGCTAAAATTCTACAAGCAACATGATATTAATTGCAACCCAACGAGGCCTAATCCACATCTTATTATAAAACAAAATTTAAATTTATCTCTAAACCAAACTACTTCACATGTCACCCATCCAGATGCACATACGTAGCCTCTAATTATCTTTCATTCTTTTGCAAACCAATCGATTAATTAATTAAATTCTATTTTATTTAATTAATAAAGAGACCAACGTTACCCTTCTTTCACCTATCCACCCATCACACTTATCTTCCATTCGGTCCATTGCAATTTTCTTGTAAGATAAATTTTATGGTTATGCTGATAGGTTTAATCATTAACCAACAAATCTTAAAACCAGAAACATTTATGCTACCATAATTAGCTAACCACTAGTTAAACCTTAAAGAATCGCCAACATGAATCAAACAGTGATGCATGCACACATAAATGAAATTCATCAACGTTTTGTTGCTATAAATAAATTAATAGGCATGCCCTAATTAAATTACAGCCATTACGATAAAAATAATCAATTGGCACCCCACCTCGTCCCATGCATCGACAGGACCACACGTAATCAAGCCAACAACAAAGAACCGGCATAGTCTTCTCTCCACACAATTTCTTTAGACTAAATTTGACGGGCTTTAGAATTATTAATTATTAGCTTTAAAAACTTTTAGAATTATTAATTATTACGTTTAAAACCGTTCTTAATATTATTAAACCTTAATTTAGCTTTTCAAATAATAAGAAGAATTCATATAGTTTAATAAGATTACCAAAACAAAAAGATTCATATAGATAATTAGAACTTTTAATACCTAATAAATTTGACAGAACACCAAATCATAGAGAAAATTAGTAAAATCCAGTGTGAAGCTTATAATAATTAATTAAATGAAGACAATTGTTTGGGTCATTAAATATAATTAGAAGTGGCCTACTGAAGGAATTAATTATTACCTCTCTCTTTATTGTTTGTAGTACCTGACCACGCATATATATAACTATAAATACATATATGGACCGTTAGAGACGATTAAGAATAATAAGGCCAAAAAGCCAGTTATTTCTAAGCATGGTTGGACTCCAAAACTTAATAAGTGGAAGCCTCCAATTACTTTAGAATATTATGCAAGAGTTATACTCAATATGAATTAACATGATCATATTGTGTGTAGAAATGATCCCAACCAATTTGTACGTTTGCGACTAAATTTACATCATTTTGCGAGTGAGTCCCAGATTTTTAATTCTAACTGAGAAAATGTCTTGCATGCCAAACGTCTACATGACTTATTGAATGTGACATGCTGACATTACGATTCTATCACAATCGTGATTCAAACTTCGAAAATGTTTAAAAATGTGGTGTCCCATATTATTTTAATTTTTCATATTATAAATTTTGAACTTTTTTTTTTACAGTAAAGTACTAAATTTGTTTTACTTCTTTGACAAGGCAAAATAAGGAAGAAGTTAATCTTACATGGTAAAATAAATTTAATAAATAAAATCTAATATAAAACATTTGGACCTGTAATAAAAATGTAGTAATGTAAACTTTTATTTCAAATTTAGACTGTTATTTTAATGTAACATCTTATGTTCAAGTTTCAATTTTTTAAGAATACCTCACGTTTGAACGCTGTTTTGTGTATTATATATATACATATAGATATATATATATATATATATATATATATGTATATATATATAAATTCTTTGATGTGATACTTCTGATGTGGTCTTTAATTCTCAATTTTGAATTTTTGCACGTAGCCTGAGTCTTATTGTTTTTAGCCGATAGAAAATAAATATGAAGATTAAAGTCTTAAGTCAAACGTGAGACGACTATATATATTGTACAAACTAGTGGTTTGAATGTATATAAAATATAAAAATAAAAATAAAAGGTTTGCTCAATGTGTGTAACAGATAATTATTGTGAGTTTTGTTGCTATCTTGCTCAGGTGTGTGTGAAATAATTATTAAAAAACGAAAGAGGAGATAATATCACGACACTAGAGGAAGCTTCACCGAAGGAGGTCGCAAGATGCCATTGGACAGCTCATGTTGAACAAAATCAAATTACAGTAAAACCTCTATATAATCATAATTGTTGGACCAAATAAATTTTATTACTATAAAGATGTTATAACTCAATAGAAGTATAGTTAAAAAATTATTTTTACTTGTAATTATTAGTACAAGTTGTATAGAAGTAAAATATATAATATAATTAATTAATATAACATACCGAGAAGTTAGAAATATTTTTGCTTCAACAAAAGGTGTTCATATTGATGAGCTATTATGTACCCATAAATTCAAAAATATAATAGCAACTATAAAACTTAAATTATTGTCCCAAACAACTTTAGATAAATATATTATTTCATCTTAAACCTTTAATGTAATAAAGTATATATTTTTGTAATATATATAATTATTATTATTATGTAAAGATAAATTTCTTAAGATGAGAATTAAAAATTTATAACTTATTACAATGTGGAATTTATTTCTATTTTAAATTTGCCCAAATTGAGACCATAATTTTTTATTACTATGTGAAGGTTATTCTTATATAGAATATCACTATAAAGAGATTTTACTATAAATAAATTTATTTTGTTGACTCGGCTTTGTACACATTGTTTTATATGAAAATAAATAATAAACAATTAAGTGGAATAGAAAAAAGTCATTCTGTTGACTTGGTCTTGTATGACGAGATTGTTTTATATCAAAATAAATAAAAAATAAATAAATGGAATAGGAAAAGTCATTTTATTAGATTAGTATTAAATTACTACTTATTTTAAAAATTTAACATGTTAGAAAAGTATTAAGTTATTATCTATTTCAAAAGTTTAAATGGTTGAAAAGTAGATTTAATATATCATTTGTTAAACTATTAAAAAGTGGGATTAATATGTCACTTAATATATATATCAAATTTTAATAGAAAAGAGAAAAAATATTCATTATAAAAGAAAAGATAAAATATTGTGCACCTCACATGTATAAGTGTTAATTAAGTGTTAATTCTTTTGGGGTCAGATTTTGAAGCTCGATACCATATTAAATTATTATTTATTTAAAAAATTTAAGTTATTGAATTACCATTTATCTAAAAAGCTTAAATTACTAAAAAATAAGTTCAATATGTATTAAGTTTTAACAAGGAGGTGAGAGAATATTATCAGCAGTCAGTAAGTAATATGTAGTACAAACTTGTGGTTTGAATGTTTACCAAAACAATAAAACAATCAAAATGTTTTCTCAGTGTCTGAAACCGATAATTATTGTGAGTTTTGTGGCTGTCTTGCCTGGTGCGTGTGAATATGGAGCTTTTCCGCAATGCTAAGGTGGTGAAACTTATAAGCTATCATGTAGCATACCTCTGCGCTGGGCTTGACGAAGAATCCATCATCCAGGGTCGGAACGGAACCTACCCCACTGCTAGCTGGACTGTCGAGATCGTTTCCAACTCCGGCTCCAAACCCATTATCCGCATTAAGAGCTGCTATGACAAGTATCTCACCGCATCCGATCTACCATTAATGCTCGGATGGACCGGTCAGAAAGTGTTCCAGACACGTCCACAAGATCTCGGTCCTTCCGTCGAGTGGGAGGTCGACATCATTAGTGGAAATAAAGTCCGGCTCAAGAACCTATCCCGTAACAGCTTCCTGAGAGCTACTGGTGGTATGCCACCTTGGCGGAACACGGTGACTCGTCAAATTCAAAACGCAGAGTCAAACAACGACTGGAACTGGGATGTTCAGATTGTTCAGAGACACAGCCAGTCTCCGGCTAAATCCAGCACTACAGAACAAGAGGTTTGAGCTATCTGTAACTCTAATCATCGTTTTTGTTTTATTCTTCCAATATGGGTACCTAACATTTTATTATATAAATATATATACACACACATATAGTAAGGCATCTTGGAGGCATCAAAGACCACATGTTACTTTGCATGGGTGCACTGTATTCTTCTTCCATAGCATGTTT
The DNA here is from genome assembly GCA_007844105.2 of Rhamnella rubrinervis. Classification (NCBI taxonomy): domain Eukaryota; kingdom Viridiplantae; phylum Streptophyta; class Magnoliopsida; order Rosales; family Rhamnaceae; genus Rhamnella; species Rhamnella rubrinervis. Next base: position 26,896,883 of record CM017574.2, on the reverse strand, counting down.
CCACTCACCTGACTATAAGGCTTCCTTGATTGCTTTAGGTGTAGACTGTTGTGAATTATTGTGCGTAAAGAAAATGCGTGGTTTGAGTTTTCTAGTCTTCCCTCGTGTGAGCATAGGATGCGTATTTGTGGTGAAGAAGGTGGGGGCTGTGGAGGTTCAATTGTCGAGTTGGTGGTTGGGTGAGGCCCTACCAGTGAGTCGCTGTAAATATTTATTGTATGTTCTGAGGAAGGAACAACATTAACCGGAGAATTAACATGGCGAGACGGCGTCGCTGAATTAGTGGGATTGGATGTTGACTTTGAAGGAGATGGAATTGCATGAAGACTCATCGTGATATGAGATGATCCAAGTTTTGCCTGGAATCATATGGTGGATTAGGAGAAGACGTCTGTTGCATGTGAAAGAGTGGAATTCCAAAACCCAGTGGTTTTGGCAAAGTGAGTCCAGACTGTCAAATTACCACTGTTCCCAAATCCAACATCAGTGGGTCTAGACTGTTAAATTACCACTGTTTCTTAATCCAATGATATTGGGAAAGTGGTTTATACAGCTACGAGGAAGTGAGTTTAATATTTTAAAAGAGAATGATGTGATGATAACTAGATTTGAACCTAAATGTTTAGGATTTGAAGCTCTGAGATCATATTAAATTATCACTATTTTTAAAAATTCAAACTATTAGGAAATGAGTTTAATATATATATTATATTTTAGGAGAGGAAGAAGGGAGAGATAGAGTATTATTAATATTCTCCCGCACTTGTAGGCATACTTTGGGAGAGAAATAAAGTATTATCAACACATTTGACAATTGATCAGAACATGTATTAGCATATGGAAATAAAGGTTCATCAAATACGACATGCCGTGTAATATAGACTCGTCCATCTTATCCAAGACATTTGTAGCCTTTGTACCGATTGTTGTACCCAATAAATGTGCATGGAGTTGATCTTAACTGAAAAATACCCCTTACCCAGGGGACTAACTATCATTTTATCTTCATTGGAAATTCTACTTCTTGTTGTTGTTGTAGTATTTGTTTTTGCATATAATTAAAGACTTCATCTTTGTCCTATGCATATTTATTTCTTTAAGACAACATTTTAGTCCATATATTTTCCATCCAGAATATAGTAGTAACTAGGTTTTTTAACAAAGCTAAATAATTAATATAATTCCAAGGAACTTAATAAATTTATTAGGGTGCTTGAATTCGGTTCCATTATTTATTTTTTCAAATCAGTAACTTTAAGTTTTCTATTAGCATGCGCTTATTGTTTTGAGTCAAATTTGGCACACAAAAAATTACCAAAAAACATTTGGCACAAAAATAAATTTGTCATTTTAATCCTATATTTTTGGCATTAAGATAGCATTGATATTGAAGTGCCAAAAATACATGTCAATATCAAAATTTGACATTAGTATATGCTTTTAATATGTTGTTGAAGATGCTCTTACAATTAGTTTGGGCATGTTAGATACAGGAATTATGTTTTGGTATAGAGTAGTTTTAGTTATTTCTTAGGTCTGTATGTATAAAGTTAAGGATAAAGATAAACAAATGATATATTATATATATAAATCTCATATATATATATATATATATATATGTATATATATATAGTAAGATATCTCTATAATGATACCATTCATAGGAATAACCTCCATATAGTCATAAAAATATTTAATCCTGACTTTGATGAGTTATAAATAAGAAGAGTTATAAATGAATAAAAACTCCATATTATGATAAGCTATAATTTTTTTAGGTTTTGTTTTAAGGTTGTCTTTACATAGTAATAATTATCTGTATATTGTAAAAAAAAAAAGAAAAAAAAAATACTATGCTATATTAAGGCTTAAAATGATACAAAATATTTATCTAAAATTATTTTGGATAATAATGTATTCTTTAGAGTTGTTTCCCCATCTTTGAACTTACTAATAGGTAATAATTTCTTATTGAAGCCAAAATATTTCTATCTTCTCAAACATATTTAGTACTTCTTGGCATGAAATTTTTTATATTTCCGTATTATATATTAATTAATTATTAATGTAGTGCATACTTTACCTCTATACCATCACAGGATAATTATGTCAAAATAATAATTTTTATAACTACATCTCATCAAATTATAAGCTCCTCATAGTAATAAAATTAATTTTAAATTCAATATTATAACTATAGAGAGATTTTATTGTATATATAAACCAAATAAAGATTTAATTTTAAATGTTAATCCTGCATGCACAGCGTTTCCTGTCATAAGCAAACTAGGTAACCAACGAACAGTAATTAATAGGGCACCCTAGTATTTCTGTATAAACATTTTGTGTTTGGATTTATTAATCACCGATAAATTACTTTCAGTTCAGGAGTGATGTCAAGATTTATCTGACGCATGTATAATTATAAAAAATACTTGATTTTATTGACAATGTTTCTTTGTATATGGACAAATACATAATCCTTGGACCACTAGAAACTTCTTTACACAAAAAGTTATGGCCTATGCCATCAAAATGCCTACATATGTATTTATTGCAGATAAAAAAGAGATCAATTTACAGGTCAGCACTCGGGCACCATGCCTTGTATTTGTAGTCACTAGGATATATAAACAAAGTCTTGTGCTTAATTAAGAAAATTAAGGTTTCTTTGCCGCATTCACAACCCAAGAAAGAGCAATTCTATGATCTGTGATTGAAAGACATATTAATTATAATGTCTAACGTGTTTCTGAATTCAATTTTTTTTTCTTTTTTTTATACTCACTTACAATGTCAAAACCGTACTTAAAATTAACCTTAGAGGGTGGTTTTCCTTCTAAACTGTCCTCTAAAGTATTCTTAAATTAAATTGTTTTATTTAGTAATTAATTAATAAGTTAGAGGAGGGATTTTATTAGAAAACCGCCTTAAAAAATACTATTCATATATCAATCCCAAAAACTTATCATGTTCAAAACAAAACCACTCAAACAGCCCGCCGTCGTTGCCCTATCTCGTCGCCAGGTCCCAGTTCAATACTGAGTTGTTTCTAACCCGGTCTCAACTCAGTACACCTGACAAGATGTTGTCATTCACGTCGGACCCTTCACTTCAAGATACTTATTAAGAGGCTTTCTTCATCTCTGCTCACATAACCCATCTGAAACCAATCACCATTCCTTTACTTACCTAGGCCTTCCAAATTGGCTCCATATATGGAAACCGACCATGGTGTCTGATTTCTGGAGGTCTTGGTCGCCGGTTCCACACCCAAAGATTCATTCACCGGTGAGATCGCTCATTTTTGCGGCAGCGTCTTCGTTAAAATGGGCGCTTCTCACCAAAAATGACCAGGTCTCTCCCAAAGTGCATATTTTTTGAAAAAAGTCAATGAATTTTTAAAAATTATATCTCATTCAATACTCATCGAAATAACTTGATTTAAAAACCAAAATGCCCACCACTTGACCTAGTTTTACAACAGCAAAAAAATATATATCACAAACCAAATAAAAATTATAGGAGTAGACAAGAAAGACAAAAGGAAATAAAAAAAATAAAGAAGAATAAAATCTGGATAGTTTAAGAACTTATAAAAATCATATCTCATTTAATGCTTAACAAAATTACTTGATTCAAAAATAAAATGCTCATAAATCGATGTAGTTTGATAGAAAAATATCTTACAAAACTAATAAAAATCATAAGAATCAAAAATAAAAACAAAGGGTGAAAAAATAAGAAAGATAATGATACAGCTTATAAGTATTAAGGTAGGGTATTTTTGGTAATGATGGGTATTTTTAAAAAATATATATATAACACATATCTATTTGTACAATAATTATTGAGCATGGGCTTTTCAACAAATACCCTTTTCTTTATTGTTGTTACTCACCTTTTCTATCTTAAAATTCATTGTTGCTTGTGTTTTCGAATTTGCTTTAGGCATACTCCTTTGTTGAAGTTTGAATGGAAAGAACACCAAGAAATTGCTGAGCTGACATAGTTGTTAAAGTACTTAGTAAATTTTCAAGTCATACTATAAAGTAGCAAACAATATCAAAATTATGAAGTTGGTTCAGTATAGATATATTCCATTTTTGGTTAATAGACCAACTTTTATTCCTTGAATCCTAATCTTGCAAACAATTTTATAATTATAATTTAATTTTAACTTATAAAGTTGAACTATTTTGTGTGTCTCACTTTCTGACAAGACCGTACCCGGGATGGGTTCCGCCTCAGAAAAATACTATTAAAATTTCTACAAAGATTTCAGCAGTACCTCTCCTAAAACTTAGACTAACCCAATTTGTGCTTGTAAATAAAATAATTGTCAAAATATATATCCAGTGATCATAACAAATACCACTAGATTTCCCACAACAAAATAACAAATAAACATGATAATTTTCAAAAATATCAAGAAATCTAATATAAAAGACAGTTTAGTTCCGACTTGGAATATTCTCAAAGCAATCTAGATTATTTTTCAAAAATAGTTGAAAGTACAAGATACATAAATAAAATTGAAAGCAAATAAAAGCTTGATTATAATGATAACAGAAAAGTCTCGAGCGATAGAATAAATATACGTTGATTCCTTACATGGAGATCCAACCACAGTTAGCTGAAAACCAACTGAAAATCTAAATAAAAATAAAACAAGAACTAATGACACAAACTTAGTGAGTGAACCCATTAAAAACAGTGTAAATAATTTATATATAACAATTTAAGTAAAATCTATTCAATAACTTAATAATCTCACTGTAACAATTTTTAACCATAGTAATAATAATAATAAATATCTTATAAAATACAATTCAATAATCATAGTAAAATAATAATACAAGAAAATTCTCTTAAAATCAATATAAATTTGTACGCCAAGATACAACCCAAAATTACAGGGGGAGGGGGGAACCGTCATACTACTTGGTGTTCCAGGGCATAGCAAAGATAGATAGGGAGGGGTAAACCGTCATATTACCCTTGGCGTCCCAAGGCGTAGCAAAGATGGATCATCGTCCAGCTTCGTGTCGTGCGAAAACAAACGAGGGGGACAAAATACATATCAGTCATCATCTAGCCTACACGCAAGGGGGACAGGATTCATATTATCAACAAGTCAAATCACTGTGTTCAGGCAACATATGGTGTACATTAACGAAAAAATATAACACAACAATATCCACGGTATAAAAACATATCCAACATCAAACTTAATATTTTCCACAAGCATACCAATATAAATTCTCTAAAACCACATTTAATAATCAATATGTGTTTAAATAAGTGTTCCTCATAATAATAATCATATGTGTACCATTAAAATAAATACTCAAATATATTGAAAATTGTCAAAATAACCAATTTATAATAATACTCAAATATAATAAATTTAATATAAATATACAAATAAAAGTAAAATTTAGTACACTCACAGATAGGATCACCGTTGATCCTCCGATGCATCCACTCTTGAGCCCACACGAGCTTCATGTCCTAAACAATAATAAAATATATTTTATTTTATTTCAATTTAATGTAAAATAATAAATTCTACACTTAAACAACACTAATTAACAATTATCGCACAATTATTCGAAATTACCACCCACAATGTGAATTTTTCCTCTAATCAACCAATTCTTCCCAACTAAACATCAATCATTCTCAATTATATCCAAAAACATCTTACTAGTACTAAATTCTCCAAATTGCACTAATTGAGTCAACTTTTATTAAAATTCCAAAATTATCTCTAACCCTTAAATTTGGGGTTTTTCACAAACCTTGATCAAAATTGACTTACTATATATCAAATTGAAGCCCACAACTCAAAGATTAAGAATATATCTTTCGCTCAGTCGGAAAACACCTGGTTTAGTCGGAATCTCATCGGAAAGTGGTGGTTCTAAGTGGGTTTCGTGATTCCTACAAAAAAAAGAGGTTTTTAGCTAAGAAAAAAGCTCGAATTTAAACTTAGGAGGTCAAAAACAGTAGGAAATGACTCATCTTTGGCCGAAAAACTCACTGTACCGGACTTTTGCTATTTTATTGCTTGGAGGTTGAAGTCTGATACGTGGGGTCTTTGCATTCTGTAATGGTATGGTGAGATTTGTCAACAAGTCAACAAATGAAATGGCAGGATTTGCATAGTAATGGGATTTTCAAAGGATAGAAACTTCATGTTTCGGTTTTCAAAGATTAGAAACTTCATCTTTTGATTTTCAAAGTTCAGAAACTTCATCTATCTCTAACAACTGATGAAGCTTCGATTTGTCATAGCTGTGAGGAACTTATGAGGTAATTGAATACTTTGCTAAATCATAAAAAGAGATTTAGGGCCCGTCTGATAACTTGGTTTTTTTTTCCTCTTGAATTACGTGTAATTCGATTAGTTTAGATGTTAGTTAGAGTTTATTAAATACTAGTTAGACTACTCAATTGAGTAAAAATATAAAAAGACAAATAAAAAATAAAAACACTTTCAAAGTGTTTTCATTTTTTATTCGTATTTTTCATTTTCCTTTATATTTTTATTCAATTCAGTAGTCTAACCAATATTTAACAAACTCCAACCTACTTTTAACCTAACTAAACTACACATAATTTAAGAGGAAAAAATTAAAAATAAAAATAAAAAAACAACTATGTTATCAAACAAGCTCTTAACACATTAGTTCACTTTCAGTTTTTAAACTAAAATTGGTTGATGTTAGTGTTTAAGATAATTATGTATGACTTTGGTCCATGCTTATTGGTGAAGTGATTTACAAATTGTTAAAAGTCTAATGTGATTGTACGGTGATACTAAAATTGGCAAACAATGTTCTCTACAAATTGTCACTTTTCTAAAATCTGAAACTACGTAGTTATCTCTTAGATTACTATATAATATTTTATAATGAAATAGTAGAAAAGCTTTATTTGTGGATCATTGTCTAATTTAATCATTAATTATGGGATTTAATTGTGTATTTTGTTTTTCTTTGGTAATTATTTGCTGGTAATTTTTGCAAAGACAAGCAATTAATCCTAATTAACTTCCTAACTTTCTATCCTTCATGAATAGAATCTAAAATAATAGTAATTGTTGTTCAGAACACAATAAAAGGGTTTTTGATGCCATAACTTGATCCACCATCATTTAATGAAAAGAAGCCAATTTGATGGAGAATTAAAATGTTAGCCTAAAATTACTTTTATACCCTTAAATTAAAATTTTTAATGTCATAGTCTGGCCACCACCATCGACCCTTCTCTTCTTCTTCTTCTTTGGCCAATCACAATGACTTAGAATGCTTGAAAGAAGTTAAAATATACAATAGGTGTTTGAAAAAATATTTTAGTGAAGCTTGATTGGTTTGATTTTGAATTTGCTTATGGGTTATGAGTTGAATAAAAATTTATAAAAAAATAAAATGGACGGACATGGTTGGTGTTACCACCGACGGGTGGTGGTGCCCGTAACCAATTTTTTCTTTTTAATTTTTTTTCTTTTTGCAATTTAATATTTATTCAAATTGAGTTGGATATAAGCTTATGTAACTAAAAAAACATATGCAATTAAATACTCAAGCTTCATTAAAATATTTATTCAAACACTTAGCATGCATTATAATTTCCTTCAAGCATTTATTCAAGTACCAAGTCTTAAATACTCAAACATGTATTATAACGTAGCATGCATTATAACTTTCTTCAAGTATTAAATACTTAAGCATTTATGCAAATACCAAGCCATACTTTGGTGGGGCTTGATGATGGGGGCACCACCAAGTCATGCCTTGGTGGTGAGGTTTAGTGGAGTTTTGTGATGGTGGTGGTGGGGGTGCACCACCAAGTAGTGCCTTGGTGGTGAGGATTGGTGGGGCTTGGTGGTAGTGGTGAGGACATCACTAAGCCATGTCTTGGTGGGTGGTAGTGAGGCTTGGGGTGGTGGTGGGTACACCAAGCCCATAGCCAATTTTTAAATAAAAAATCTAATTTAACATTTATTTAAATTTAATTATATCTAAATATATGTAACTCAAAAATATATGCAATTAAATACTCAAGCTTTACTAAAGTATTTATTCAAACATTTAACATGCATTATAACTTTCTTCAAGTATGATAGGTGTTTGAAAAATGCTTTAGTGAAATTTGAATTTGAATTTGCTTATAAGTTATAAATTAAAGAAAAATTTACAAAAAAAATGGACGGTATAGTGATGCCACCACCAACATGCTTTGGGGGGCACCATCAAATGATGAGAGGAACCACCAAGCCATGCCTTGGTGGTGAGCTTAGTGGCGTGGTAGTGGTGCACCACCAGGCACCAAGCCCGTAGGTAAATTTTTTTTTTAATTTAATATTTATTTAAATTTAATTATACCTAAGTATATATGTAACTCAAAAATATATGCAATTAAATACTTAAGCTTTAACTAAACATTTATTCAAACACTTCGCATGCATTATAACTTTTTTCAAGTATGATAGGTGTTTGAAAAAATATTTTAGTGAAGTTTAATTGTTTGATTTTGAATTGCTTATGAGTTATGAGTTAAAGAAAAATTTATAAAAAAAAAAATGGACGGCCATGGTTGATGCCACCACCAACGGGTGGTGGTGGGGGCACCACCAACGGGTAGTAGTGGAGGAACCACAAAGTCGTGATAGGGGAACCACCAATCCATGCCTTGGTCACACATTGGTTGTTATACATTAGATTTACATGTCATTATCTCTTATATATATGATAGTTTGTTACTGTTATCACTTATCATTTATAACTACTTCTATACCACATGTATTTATATTCCTATGATTCAATGTACATGTTAAGCATTTTCTCAAATATTTCATTTCTTCTACATGGTATCAAAGCGCTTTGCTCACATGAGTCTCTGGGTCACCAAATAGCCAAGGAATTGACCCAAACCTACCCCAAACGTACACTTAGCTGGATTTAGCTTCATCCGGTGTGCATCTAACACCTCAAAGGCTTAAGTGAGATGCTTGATATGATCCTTTGCTCGGATAGACTTGACCAACATGTCATCGATGTAAACTTCCATCATCGAACCTAAATAAGCTGGGAACATCTTATTCACCAACCTTCGGTAGGTAGTCCCCGCATTCTTTAATTCAAACGGCACAACTTTGTAACAAAAGATTCCCCGTTCTGTCACAAAGGCTGTCTTTTCCTGATCATATGGGTGCATTAGAATCTGGTTATACCCTGAATAAGCATCTACGAAACTCAGCAGCTCATGGCCAGCAGTAGCGTCCACCATCTAATTAATCTTGGGCAAAGGGAAACTATCCTTGGACAGGTCTTGTTGAGATCTGTGAAATCAATGCAAACCCTCGGTTTTCCATTCTTCTTCCAGACAACTACCACATTGGTGAGCTAATTCGGGTATCGTACTTCCTTGACAAATCCATTTGTCAATTTCTTCGCTTATAACTTGGTTCCGCTCGGGAGCGAACTTCCTCCGCTTTTGCCGAATCGATTTATAAGAAGGGTCCACATTCAGCTTGTGAGATATTATCCTTGGATCTATTCCAACCATATCATTCGTAGGCCATACGAAAGTACTATGGTGGTCCTTCAAGAATTGGATCAGTTGGAGCTGGATCTCCGGATCCAACTGCGTCCCAATATTGGTAATTCGTTCGGGGTGGTCCGGATCTAGTGGCACCTCTTCCAAAGCATCCACCTTTTCTATGTGAGCCACCCCTTGCTTCTATAATTGCTATTTGGATTTTCCATCCAATGTTTTGACATAGCAGAGCTGAGCTGTGAACTGGTCTCCGAGCAATTCTTCTACCCTCTCCCCTGATGGGAATTTAATCTTCTGATGGTAGGTGGATGGTATAGCCTTCATAGAATGCAACTAAGGCCCACCCAAGATTATGTTATAGGTGGATGGTGCATCTACTACAATCTTTTCACGGTGGAAAACACACCATTTTGAGTTGTCCTTCTTTTTAGGGTCCAAATTCAGAGACTGTGGCCACCAGACTTCTTGAATTCACTCAATTTGTGCAATTAACCGGGCTGGGGACACAGTTAATCCAAACTTCCTCAAGCGATCTCTCATTTGATCACCTTATTCGTCCCCTCTGCAAGGTTCGCCCTGTCTCCTTTTCTACGGGCATTCCTAATTAAACCTTCTCCTATCCGAGCAACTATCCCTTGGCCCTTTGGAATATTACGTAGAGCCGTTACTCCAAGCCTTGACTGTTAGCTTAGCTTGGTAATCCTCCCTTCCGGTTGGCGCGATTCGCCCTTCCTTAACAGCACATTGTACGTCCAAGGCTGTTTCTTCTTCCAAAACCACAAAAGTTTGAGCCTTTTGCAAGGTGTGTAGAAAATTCGTGGGTTTCTTCCGGACCATGTAGTTATAAAGTTTGAGCCTTGAAGGCATTGCATGCGACCACGTCTGGGCAATCCATGATCTCCACCTTCATGTTATTGAATCGCTGGATGTAATCTCTCAGGGACTCTCTCTTCTGTTGATGTACCATGAATAAATCATCTGGGTCCTTTCTGTACTGTCGGCTTGATGCAAACTGAGCCAGAAATAGCTCAGCCAAAGTGTGAAAAGAATTCATATTCTAGGACGGCAAACGGCTGAACCAAAGCAAAGCCAGACCTTTCAGACTTGATGCGAACACCTTGCACATTACGGCATCATGCTTTGGCTGGGGTATACAAGTCGGGATCATAGCTTGCTTGAAATGAATTATGTGATCCTGTGGATCGGCTATGCCATCATACAGAGTGAACTTTGGAGGGGAAAATCCAATCGGGGTGTCAACTGTTATGATTTCTTCCATAAATAGTGTCTCGTCCACCCTTCCGAACCAATCGCTGGTTCGGCCTTCCTACCTGGCCAAGTCCTCTCGCCTGGTCTGAGCCTCTTGAAGGGTGCAACAGTGCTTCGTCTTCCAAGGATAGTATGCCTTTGCAGTCCGTCCTTTTACGGGGGTATACTCTTCCATGGAGTCCAAATCCCCACTTGGTTCCCTTCCCCGCTGGCTCCACATTGTCTTTCAAGAATGGTCTCCATCCTTAGTGCGGGTCTTCTTGCTTAAGTGGCTAAATCTCTCGGCATCATTGCCTCCTTCATCGGCTCTCTCTTGGTTAGGCAAATCAACTCTACGACTTTCCCACTCAATTTAGCCTACTCCGGTTTGAAGTTATTTTGAGTTGTGTCGAAAGCCTCCAACAATTGCCTATTGATTTGTTCTTGTGCTTCGCTCCATTCTTTGTCCTCGAGTGGATTGTACCAACTCCTCCATCGCTGATCAACTCAGACGCCGACGCGACGGCTTCGCTGGCAGCTATTGACGTTCCCGCTATGTTCCTTTAGGGGGGTGGAGTACCATCCTCCTGTCTCGAAGGTGCCACGATCACTGAAGACAAATGAAGACGCTCGTTAGATATGATGTGCCATCGACGAGGTTTACTAGAAAAGGCCCGTGATGATTTTAGTGCAAAAGTCAATCACGATCCTTCTAGCCAAACTATGCCAAATTTTACTCGCCACAAACCATTAAATTTCTTGTTCGGCTCCGTACCTTCAAAGAACAAAGATGAACATGAAGCTTTTAGGGGCATCAGTGTGGTATCGACCAAAGAACCTCCGACGCTCAAGTCAGCTAATCGGCTTTGGACATTAAAGTGTTCTTGTATATGTTGAATGTAAAGTGGTGCGTACCTCTCCCTTGAATCATGAAGGGGTATATATACACTTGGCTTTACCTTGTGCATCAAGTCGAGGGCCTGAAACCCTAGTCATCCTGATTTAAGGCAAGTCTCAAGCTGGTTCTTCCCACTTTGGCAAGTGAAATCTGGAAAAGTATCCAGCATTAACTATGGAGCAAACTTTCCTTTTGGAACTCTTCTCAACTCTTACCATATTCAAGCTAAGGGAAATTGTCCCGAGCCGCCACTATCAAGTCGTCGCTCGGCTCTCCTTACTTACCAACAGAGCCTTTTCCCAACCGGATAACGACAGCTCTCCAAGGAGTCTCATATTCATCCGAGCCGAACATCTACGTGTGTCCCCAATGCAGTTAACTTGGCTCTTCCAAGTTAATTCATTGGGTCTGAAAGTTCTCCCCCTCCTAACTTTAACGGTCCAACTCGTCCCTCCACCTTGGGCCTTGCCGGCCTAGTCCGGTGGAAATTTTTCCTATACAGGACTCAAATGTTTAAAAGCAAATAATTAAGAAATTAAGGGTTAAATAGTATTCAGATCGATAATATGCAAGCTTATGCTTGGACATTAAATTGAATTTATCAACCCCGCTAGTCACTACAGCATAAATATGAAACAGAAAATTAATACTTTAAATGAACGTTGAGTTATCGTTGCCCCTTTCAGTTTCATCATGATGTTTGTAAAAGTTATACACATCAAGTATGTCATTGGAAAAAAGCTTAATACACCTCCAATTCTTTAATAAAGTAAAACAAAAAAAACCAAAAACAAAACAAAAAAGAAGCTATAATTGGGATTTAATAATGAAGTTTGATGTGCCAAGTAAAAAGACATTTCCTAATTTGATAATAGACCTGATCAATTCGAATGTTGCATGCATGCGTAGGTGCACTCTATTTTCTCCTTCATAATTTTGTACAATTTTCTATATCTCAGATGTTTAAAAGCGAATAATAAGCCTCCAACAAAATATCAAATATATTTAACTCATAAATATTAGATGAAGAGAAATATTAAAGGAGTGAACTAGCTGCTTTAAACTTTTTAGGGTTGCAAAGTCAAACAGAATAAGACTATATCTTCTAATAGAATTCGAACTAATAATTCTCACATTAAAATCTTTTTATTAAAAAAACAAAGCGAATAATTAAGAAACGGTTATAGTTTTCAGCTCGCTATGCTTGGACGTTAAATTGAATTTATCAACCCCACTAGTCACTACAACATAAATATGAAATAGAAAATTAATATTTTATATCAATGCTGAGTTAGCGTTTCTCCTTTTCAGTTTTCATATGCTTTTTTTATTTTTTTTAATTCTCATGGGTAGGTTAGCGGGAAACTATGTGATAATGATCAGTATAATTCTTTAAATGAATTAAGAAAAAAAATTAAACCACCAATAAAAGATTAAAAAAGTAATAAGGTTTAATACATTTTACCAACTCTAGTTTGGCTAAAAGTGTATTTACTACCTCAAAAATGTTTTCTTTCAATTATTGCCCTAAGTGTTTAACTTGCTTCGGTTGAGTGCATGATCTTACAACCTTAACAGTGATTCAGTATTTCACTGTTTGAAGTACTTCCTTCTAGAATTTAACTATGGGAAATTAAAATTCTTGCAAAATAAATTTCAACTCTATCATAACAATATTCTTCTCCTTTTTAAACACTAGATACATGTGAAAATATTTGGTCTTTTCCAAAGAAAAAATTCGATTCTTTTATTTGTATAAAACTCTATCCATTTATATATAGGATTGCACTTTCTTTAAAAGTTTGTAACCTTTCAGAGAGTTGCATCATTTTTGAATTTTCTAAAAAACAAAATACAATTATTTATTTATTTTAAATAATCAAATAAATAAATTTAAAAATATTTAAATAAAATATTTTTATTTCTTTAACTCTAGGCTCTTTGGTATAAAGGAGGGGAGGGGGAGGAGTAGAGTGGGTGAGAAGAGGAAGAGGCTAAAGAAGTGAGTGAATTACATCAATTTTTTATATTATTTAGTATATTGTGAAAGAAGAAGAATATAATGGATTAAAATGTAATTAAAAATTTATTAGTTAGTTATAAAAGTTTTTTCTCCTCCAATCCTTCCAATATTAGAGGGAGTATTTTTATAGATTTGGATGAATTTATCATCTATTTTATGTCCACTCCTATCAATCCCTCCACCAAATAACCACCACCTCTAAAATCCCTCCACCACTTTCTCCTCCTCCATCAATCCCTCTATTAATACCTTCTATCAAATAAGAGCTTATAGTTTTGTTTCAAAACATAATATTTCCTAACAGGAAACACTTTTAATCTATTTCTTTGTGGTTATTTAGGAATAAATTTTCCTTTTTCTCTTGGATAAGACTTTTTCCGACTTCATCATATATTGCAAGTGACAAGTAGTTAATGGAGATTCAAGATTAGACCACGTAGCAATAGTTGGACTCCCTTTCCTTCTTTGCCTGAAAAGTTCCAACATCGATGTGATCCACGATAAGTCGGAATTTTTGGAGAAATTTGTTGAATTGAATAAAAATACTTCTTCTAATCTATTTAACTACAAATAATTTTTCCCATGAATTAAAGCACTATTTGAAGGTTTATATATAATTATCTTTCAAAATATTGAGTTATACCATCAATCGGAATTTTGATTAAGAATTTCAATCAAATCGATATTTAAAAAACTAAATTGAAAAAAAAAACTTTACTAGACATGATAAACTTTTAAAAAGCAAACAATATATATATACACACACATATAAATAAATAATAATAAAAGATTAGTTCTAATTAATCATTATATATAATATGATATTAATGATAAAGAATAGTTCTTAATTAATAACAACACTTGCAACAGAAGTACTATATGCCATTTGAACAAGGATTGGAAAAGTTAGCATTGATTTGCATTTCGGTAAACTGTTTTATACATACGTAGTCATGTTTTTATAATACAAAATTAATAAAATGTATCGTAAAGAAAGCTCTCATTTGATATGTTTTGGTCAATTTATGGCCGAAGTTTTACCATATTGCCCCTCGGTTATGTCTATTTTAGTATTAACAGTGTTTTAAAAGGCGCCGCCTAGGCATGTCTAGGCGTTGAGGCTTTTAGAAAACGTCTCGCATTCAAGCAAGATTTAGTAAAATGCGGTCAACGCTGTATTAATCGCCTAATACACGCCTAGGCACCAAAAGGCCCGAGCCTTTTCGTTAAATATTTATAAAAATATATATATTTTTTAAATTAAAACAAATAATTCATAATAAATTAGAAAATATAAAAAAAAAATTAGTGTTAACAAATAAAACCTTTTTTAAGATATTTTTTTCCTTTTTTAAAAAATAAAATATAATATATAACAAAGAGTTAGACAAAAATTCATTAGAATATGGTAATACTTAAGTTATATATTAATTTAGGTATTATTAAATAATTATAGATTCCTAGTATATATAATTTGAAGCTAATTTTTTTATTAGAAATTTAAAAAATATGAAATTTTTATGAATATATATGATTATGTACGTATAAATTTATATTAATTGCATACATATATATATATTGATAATATAGACTTTGACATTTAAAATATAAGTTATTTTATTTATTTAGTAGTCTTATAATAACTAAAATAACATATAATATTTTTCACCAAAAAAATATATATATATATATATACACTACAAAAACGTCTTTTGACCTTTAGATTTCGCTAATCTCACCTAATCTCGCCTAGGCTCGTAAGGCTTAAGGCTTGACCTCGCTGCCTTACGCTTTTATGCCTTTTAAAATATTGAGTATTAAAAACTATGGGTATAAACATATCCAGAAAAAAGTATATATTTTGTTGAACTTTTAATCTCATCTTACATATTTTTTTACCTCATTTTTCACGAGAAAGAATGTATATGAATGATATAAATTTTTCGTTCTAGTTTTACAGCCTTAGTGGAAATCTTTTAAATATTGATAGTATTGTCCATATCAAGGTTTTAAAAGGAGCCAGACAAGGCACCGGAGGTTTAACCACAAGCCTCGAAATAAAATAGAATATTAATAAAAATAATAAAATTTATCGGTTGGATAAATTAAAGGTCTTTGTTTTTTTTCTTTTTTTCTTTTTTTTGTGCTGCAAAGGTTATGCATAGAAGTAAAACAACACATTTTTTATTTATTACTTTTACCAATTTTTTATTCAGTTTTTATAGTTAAAATGTCATTACAAAAAAATGAGATTTAACAACAAGCCAATTATGCAGTTAAACTATCAGTATTCTTAATTTAATCTTACATTCAAATACATATAAGACCCAACAACCATAATTGTTGTTGAGAATTTATATATATATAATATTTAATCTGGAACTCACAATTAGTAAAACTAGAAAATTGTTGAGAAGTTATAAAATATGAAGAATAATGTTGGTTAATTTCTTCTTCACTGTATATGGTTTTCATTTTGTATGATAATTCAACAAAATTTCCTCAAATTAAATAACATTTCTAAAATAAAGTAATTAACAAGTTCATATTTAGTAGGTAGTGAGAAATATGCATATGTGGATCGTACATATAAGACCCAACAACCATAATTTTTTTGGTGAATACCAACAACCATAATTGATCAATTCCCAATGACTTTGGATTATCTTTTATGGTGAATCCTTAAATCACCAAATATCATATATTTTACTCCCTCATTTCACACACACCGTATAGGTCAGGTACTCTCACACCCTCTCACATTCATACTCTGAAAACGACGTCATACTAGACTGTCTCATGAAAAATTTGCCTTTTCAAATTTTTTTATTTGTTATTTTATGCAAAACCAACTTCTTTCCACTTTCACAAGGACTAGACCAGTAAAGACGGACGACTAGCTACACAGGGTCAATGGATCAATGTGTATAAAGACCAAACATCAGCAGCTCCTTACATCAACAATCAATAATTCACTATCAAAATTAAACATCTTGAGCTTTCTTTCATTTATTCTCTTTCAAGTGCTAACATGAAGAGCATCACTTACCAAAATCGCTACTCCCTCATGTTTTACTTTATTTTGCTGGTCTCTTTTTCTGCACCAATGTTTCTTGTTCTAAGTATTCCAATGTCTCTACTACTTCCTCTTCACTAATTACATCATGCCTCCCTGACTAGACCACCGCTTTGCTACAATTTAAAGCAGAGTTTGCATTTATTAAACCCAACTTCACTTCTTATTATTACCGTTGTCCCCGCTATGATAATCCTTACTATGATGCTGATGCTTATGAATCTTATCCGAAGATGAAATTTTGGAAGAAAGAAAAGGATTGTTGTTCATGGGATGGAGTTACATGCAACACCAAAACTGGCAAAGTAGTAGCCCTGGACTTGTCCAACAGCTGGCTTCAAGGGCCTTTGTGTTCTAACAGCAGCCTCTTTAAGTTGTACGGACTACGAAGGATCAACCTTTCATTTAACAACTTCAGTTTCGGCACCATCCCCTCGGAGTTCGGTCAGCTTTCCAGGTTAACCCATCTTAACCTCTCTTATTCTATGTTTTCTGGTCATATCCCATCTGAAATCTCAGTTCTTACCCATTTGGTCTCCCTTAGTCTCTCTTCTTTTCTTAACTACGATGCATCTAGTCTTTTACATCTTGGAAGAGTAGACTTCGCAAACCTTATCCAAAACATGACAAATTTAAGGCATCTTCGTTTACACCAAGTTGATATTTTTCATCTGTACCAGAATCCTTGGCAAATTTATCTTTCTTGACAACTCTCAGTCTTGGCGGATGTAATTTACATGGCAAGTTCCCAGATAATGTCTTTCAACTTCACAAATTAGAAGGCATCTATGTACCATGTAACTATCACCTCACTGGATTTCTTCCAGAATTTCAACCATCAAACTCTTTAAGGGAGGTGACTCTAGACTACACAAATTTTTCTGGGGAATTACCAAAGTCAATTGTAAACCTCAATTCCTTAACTCGATTGGCTCTCCATGAGTGTAATTTTGTAGGGTCTCCTCCTTCTTCAATTTGGAAACTTTCCCAGCTCACATATCTTGACCTCTCATCGAACCACTTCAGTGGTCATGTGCTACCATCTACATTAGGGAACCTTTTGAAACTTACTAATTTACTCCTTAAATCCTGTCAATTTAGTAGTGAATTACCCTCTTCACTTGGAAACCTCACACGATTAGAAGTTTTAAGTCTCTATAATAATAGTTTCAGTGGTCAAATTCCATCCTCACTTGGAAACCTCACAAAACTGAAAGCTTTATACCTTTCAATTAATAGTTTCAGCGGACAAATTCCAACTTCTCTTGAAAAACTCACTGAGTTGAACATTTTAAGCCTCGAAGATAACAATTTGGATGGAGTTATTCCTTCGTGTTTGTTTACATTGCCTTCTTTGAAAAAATTGTTTCTGGGTTCCAATCAGCTTTCAGGGCCACTAACAATCGAAAATATATCTTCATCTCAATTGGAGATTTTGAATTTATATGCAAACAAATTAGAAGGGAGAATTCCATGGATGATGTTCAAGTTGGCAAATCTAACATATGTTTGCCTTGAAAACAATAACTTGAGTGCCACAATTGAGTTTGGTAACTTCTGCAAACTGAGCAAGCTTCAGTTTCTTTTCCTTTCATCTAATAGTCTGTCTATAACAACAGCAAGAACAGCTTCTGAACTTCCAAAGTTTCGAACATTATTCTTCTATTCATGCAACATAGATGAGTTCCCCGAGTTCCTTAAGACCCAAGATCAATTAAAGGCATTAGATCTTTCCTGGAACAAAATTGAAAGCGAAATACCAAAGTGGTTTTGGGCACTAGGAAAAAATTTGGAGTTTCTAGACTTGAGTGGAAACAAATTGCATGGATTTTTTACATTTCCACCATTGTTCACGTCGATTTCCTACTTCCTCATTTCACAAAATAATTTGACCGGCATAATTCAACCATCAATTCGTAAATGGATTGGTCTTAAAGTTCTTGACATGTCCAAGAATCACTTCGGCGGAACCATTCCGAAATGGTTGGGTAGTTCCCTAGAGATATTGAATCTTCAAGGAAACAACTTCAATGGGAGCATACCTCATGAGATATTTACATACGGAAGCATGCACGATGCATTGAGAGTAGTGGACCTCAGTCACAACCAGTTTCAAGGAAGGGTTCCACAATCTATAATCAACTGTAGTAAGCTGCAAATTCTGAATCTTGGACACAACCAGCTAAGTGATACATTCCCTTTTTGGTTACAAAGTTTGCCAGATCTGCAAGTCCTTGTGTTGCGTTCAAATAAACTTTTCGGTCCAATATGGCATCCTATCAAGTATTTTGGTTTTGCAAACTTGGGTACTATAGATCTCTCTTTCAATCATTTTGATGGAAGTTTACCCTCAGAATACTTTAGAAATTGGGGTTACATGTCAAAAGCTCTTGATGGAAATAAGTCGGACATGATATATTTCGGTCACAATGAAAAAATGTCCAACTATGAGGTCAGATATGCATACTCAATGAGCGTAATGAATAAGGGATCAGAAATGAAACTCAGGAAGGCCTTAAAACTCTTCATGTCCATTGACCTCTCAAATAACAGATTTGATGGAGAAATTCCAAGTAGCATAGGTAAGTTGCAGTCTTTAATTATGCTCAACTTGTCCAGCAACAATTTCACAGGAATCATCCCATCATCTCTTGGAAATCTGAGTGAGCTTGAATCGTTGGATCTTTCGAGAAACAAGCTTTCTGGTAGAATCCCTCAACAGTTGGCAAATCTCACATTCCTTGCATATTTAAACCTTTCCCACAACACACTCGAAGGCCCAGTACCACAAGGCACACAATTGGATACATTTTCGTATTCATCTTTAGAAGGAAACCCAAGATTATGTAGCTCTCAATTGCCAAAGAAATGTGAAAATACAGACACACAGATTCCTTTCCTGAGAAAAGATGAAGAAAAAGAATCAGAAAATGGTTTTACTTGGAAAGTGGTAGCAATGGGATATGGATGTGGATTTGTGATTGGAGCAGTCATCGGTCATGTCACCCTCTCAAGAAGGTCAAGCTGGTTTTGGACAAGTTTTGTTGGAAGGTATTACTACGGACTATTGTGAATGAGGAATTCATCCATTGATGAAGGTAATTTTTCTTTTTAATATCTATTTATATATTTGCAACAACATAAGCCAGCTCAGTTTATTCTGTTAGTATATACTTTTGAGAATTAGCTAAATGATGTACAAAGCAAGCTCTAAGTTAATCACATTTTCTTAAACAATTATGTAAGACTCTATCTAAATTAAATACATTTGTTTCTCTCCGTTTATCTAGCAATGTTACGTTCTTTTTGCAGTACATTTGTGAACAAGAGGTTGGGCAAGGAGTTGGTGGCAAGGAATTCTCACTAGTTGTATTTTATTTTATTTTATTTTTCTTCTTCTGTGTGCTTTTAAGTTAGTTTGTCTGTTATGAAAGAAACATAAAAAATGCTTAGAAAGTAGATGGTTGGTTAAAAATTTATCATTGAGAGGAATGTGAAGAAGTAGATGGTTTGTTAAGATTTGTAGGAGTGAATGATATAATTTATTTTAATAATGATATAAATAAATATAATTTTATTAAGTACATAGTAATACTATTACTGTATGGTTAAATAATATTAAGTGATAATTACAAAAATTTACCCGTATTTTTTATTTTGTCAAGTAAATAATAATATTACCCAATAATGTTATTTTGTCCAATTTCAAAAAGTAATTTGTTACCTTAATTATTTAACTTTTTTATTTATTTTTTACTTAAGCTATAGGTAAGAAATCCAAATTAATTGGAGAATAAGATTTCATTTTTTTTAATTTAAATTATTTATATAATTTTTAGGTTTTTATTTTTTTCCCTTAGTTCCCCATCTACCTAATATTTTTAAAAATAAATTCACAATTTAATTTTCTTTATGCCTTTTTTAATTCTTTTTCCATTTTTTAAATTTACTTTAGCTTTTTTGTGCTAGAACAAATAGTTTTTTACTACTCCCATTACGATTTTGTTTTTGTATCGATAAACAGTTTAAATTATTTTAAATATATATATATATATATATATATATATATATATAAATATAAACAGACATAGGTGCACTCTCTAATGCATGCATGTCTTGGTCGTTTATTTGCTGGAAAAAAAAATAAAATGAAGGGACAGATTTAACCAAAATGAAAAAAGCAAAATTGTAAAAGTTATCCTCATCAGTATGCTTATGTAGTTTAACAATATTAGTATAAAGTAAATATTTTTTTATTATTTTTTTACAGCGGTACTACATTGTAATTTAATATTATTATGGTTTCATTGTTTATGTACTAATGCAATTCTAAATACAACAAATATAGAAGTTGAAGCCCTTCTAAAATGAGCATGCATGACCTAATAAACAATACAAATAATCATTTTCTTCTATTTTTAGGCATGGAAGCTTAGTCGTCCAATGTCTTTATTCATCAATCTTGCTGTGGGATATAAGGGTAATTAATTATCAAGAGAAATTAATTCATGATCAATCGAATCCTCACTAACTCCATAAATTGTAGGTTTCCGTAATAATATAATTCAAAATATATAAATACTTTTAGTTTCTTGCTACGCTGAGTACTAAAAATCTTTCACACCACTTTTAATTAAAAAAAAGTGATTTTCTGACCAAAATTGACCTCTATAATTATAGAGGGACGTCCCTCTATAATTCCATTAATTTGAACAACATTCTAGTTAATTTGACTTTTCAACATTCTAGTTAATTAAATTTCTTTGTATTTGAAAATTTTAATTACTGTTGGCAAAATAATTGGGATTTTTTCTTGTTCAAGAATATAATTGGGATTCTGATATGTAAAAGCTGATAATTAAGAAAGGGTTACATTATTGCAGGTCTATATATGCTTCGATTGAATTTATCAACCCCAATAGTCCCTACAACATAAATATAAAATGGAAAATTAATACTTGAATCCACGCCGAGTTAGTGTTTCCCTTTTCAGTTTTCATATTTGCTTTTTACTTTTTCAATTTTTTTACCATATTTCCTTTAGATATTGAAATATGAAAGTATTCTAGAGCTTGAAATGCTCTCAAGAAACTTTTAATTTCAAATTATATATCTTTTATATTTACCTCATTTTTCATGAGAACTAATATATATGAATTAGGAGTGTGTATTGGACGGTATTGGTCGGTATTGGTTTTTCACCACCAGCATAATAGACCATAACTGATTGGGCAGTTATTTGATGGGTACAATTGGTTTTTCGGTTTTGGGCTGAATAATTGGATCAATTAAAACTTAATTCAAAATATATATTTAGGTTTGAAAAATAAGTTAAAATTTGCTAAATTTTAGCATATTTTTAGGCCTAAAACCCATTTGATTTCTGATTTCCTATAGCATGTGAGTGCTTTCACTCCCTCGACACCCTATCATTAAGAATGCAGTTCAATTCATAAGAAATAAAAGATAAGTTGATGGGTCTCCCTTACATTGTTTTTATTTGATTTGATATGTAATTCTTATATGTTTGAGTTTATAGAATTGAACTTAATGTAAAATATTTTGCATGCAAAATTACTTGAGGTATTATGAAATAATTGATGAAAATTATGGAGAAAAAGACTAAAAGAAACAAGTCAAGAGCAATGTCAAACCACTGATATGCTACCAAGGAAAGGTCCAACATTCACAAGCCCAGCATATGTCAAGCTCCAAGTGAAGATCAACAACAGGTGTCTGACATACATCACAGAAGTATACGTGTGCACTACAATTGGACAAGTAAACCCGTGGGTGTCAGGTGAAAAGTCAGGTTCTATGTCAGACATCTAACTTGGTGCGGTAATGACCAGTGGCGTCAATGACCAAATATGACAACGCATCATAAGTACATATAAAAGCCAAAACTAAGACAAAAAAAAAAAGAAGCACAAATGAAGTACCAGTAGCAAATGTGTTTCAGCTTGCTACCACCAAAAAAGCTTGTGTTTGTCAAGAAAATAAAGAGAAGGGAATAACATAATCAGACTATTTTTTATCCAAAAAAATCTAAAATTCCATAAAACTAAAATTAGCCCCAATTCCATAAACATCAATTGCCTAAATTTTACCGGCTACGACAACAACCGGTGACACAAAGGAGAGGAAGATGCAGAGAAGAGGGAGGCACAGAGAAGATCGGGCATCTGTATGACAGCTCGAGATAAAGAGGAGAGGAGATTGGACATCTGCTTCTATTTCTATGTGTAAGAGTTTTAAGTTTTAAATTTATAAATAAAAATAATAATTAAAAATATATTAAATGTATTACTCGGTCGATTTCGGTTACTGCCGGTGATTCAAATTTATCACTGAAACTGTCTGAGTCCATCATAGGCTATTACACTTAATCGGCCGATTGATAGGCAGTCATTGAAAACTCGGTTTCACACAGGTCGATCGATCGGTTTCCACGTAATTACCAAAACCTGCACACCCTTAATATGACTGATTTAAATTTTGTTTTAGTTTTGCAACCTCTACGAAAATATTTTGAACATTAATAGTATTGTCAATGTCAAGATTCTAAAAAGTATTAGACGTCCCAGAACAATGAAGTTTAGTTTCAAGTCTAAAAAAAAAAAAATAGAATATTAGTAAAAATAATAAAATTTATTGGTTGAACTAAAGGATTTGTTTTTTTGGGCAAATTAAGATTCTGTACACAAGTAAAATAACACAATTTTTTTTTTATTGTTTTTGTTAAAAGTAACATAGGAGTGCTTTTTAAGTTGTTTGAAACACCAAATTAAAGGTTACATTTAAATTTCCCAATTCATTATTTTAAATATAGTTAAAACAAAATGACAATACGTCATTTTATTAAATTTTTGTGTTCTATTTTGCAACTTAGATTCCTATATTGTTGATATATTTAGTGCCCAGAAAACTTAATATTTTATAATTATATTAGTGATATATCACATATAGTTATAATTGACAAAATTATTCTTGTAACAAAATGCTAAAAATATGGGCGGTTTCGATTTATTGACCAATAGTGGTGGTCGGTCGGTTTTATGGCCGACTTTTTTTTTTAATTGAAACAACCGACCGTAACCGATCGGACGGTTTTCGATCAGTTACGGTCAGTTTTCAATTTTTTTTATTATATATATTTATAAAAAATAAATATAATATAATAAAAAAACATACAATAAATATAAATAAATAAGATAAATAATCAAAAATCAAATAAAAATTTAAATTTTTTATAGTAAAAAATAATAAAATAAAAATAAAATATATTTTATATTATATTAACTTAATTTATTTATAATAAAATTAAAATAAAAATTAGATACCGATTTCGGACCGATAATTTTGAAAATCCAGCACCGAGACCTACTGTCTAATTTTTTAGCGGTCGGTTAACAAACCGGCTACCGATGGTTACCGAAAAAATTTAATTTTTTCATAGGCGGTCGGTCAGTTACTGCGGTTTTTGATTTTTTTGGACACCCAGTTTAAAGCACTAATCAATATTACATTTTACTCTTGGACATAAAAAATATATATATTTATATATATATAAATCATATTTAGGAAAAGTGAACCAATAGGAGATAATACCTATAAACTTTTTATTAGGGGTGTTTAGGAAATCAATTTACTGCTCTAAACCAGAAATGGTTGAGAAGTCTATATAGATGGTACATTAATAATCTGAAACTTACATAAAGTATTAGTAAAACTAGAAAATTGTTGAGAATTTATGAAATGTGAAGTAATGTTGTTTAATTTCTTCTTCACTGTATATGGTTCATATTGTATGACAATTCGACAGTTTTCCTCAAGTAACATTTCTTAAATAAGACAAAAATTCTCTAATTTCCCTAATCAAAATTATCAATCATGTAAAGGTGAAACAGCAGCGCTGCTTACCACCTCTCTTCTATACGATAAACTCCAACAACCATTATTGATTTATTTTTCTCTTCATCACTATTCAATTCACCCTTTACAGGCATAATATAAGTAACTTTGGATTCCTTTTTCTCTTTTGTTGAGTATAGCTTTGGATTCCTTACATCACCAAATAAACTTTTTATTAGGGTTATTTAGTAAAGACAAAAGACTAGCTACACAGGGTCAATGGATCAATGTATATAAAGACCTAACATCTGCAGCTTCCCAAATCAAAAATCAACATCTGCCACTTTCTTTCATCGCCCTCACAGCCTCTTACATACACGCCTGCATATGCACTCTCTTTCAAGTGCTAACATGATTTTATTTCTTATTCGTATGTTTTACTAGCAAAGCAATTAGCAGTTATCATGTCTCTTTGCTTCTTTTCCCCAGCTTATCAAAATCTTTCTCTGTTTTCTTTCTTGGAAGCTTACCATAAAACTGGTTGCTAAAGAGAGATCTGAACGCCACCCGGGGCACAGCGAGGTCAATTCATGGAACTGGTATTGAACACCATATATATTTCATTTGGCCACTTCACATATTTCATATATTGTATATTATATATATAATGGTGTGAATATATTTGTATGTCATAGGTTTGCATCCGAAATTAAGAAAGCTTATTATGGGGTAGGTTTTCACCTCCTTTTGTAATTTAAAATTTTAACATGCATGCTCACCTTAACTGAAATTGTAGAAGTGGTTTCTGGTACTTACCTTGGTCATGCACTTAACGTGATTGCATTTGTAGTTTCTTTATTATAGTGAGTTTTTCAATTGGTTTCACTTGTGTAAGCCATAACAACGTACGTAGAAGTAGGTAATGGCTTTACCGGAGTAAAATGAATTGCATGCGAATTTGCAATTGGTCCTCAATTTACAAAGTCAAATAATTGTGCATTAACGATTTTGGCCAACATTGAGCTGGACGGAATTTGCATGTGAATTACATGCAAATCAAGAAAATTTGGAAAAGAAAAAAAAGAATAAAAGAAAACAAGGGACCGCTAGGTGTTCTCACTCTTTTGGCCATATTTTCTAGACACATTATTTACGCCATTTCTTGTTCGGCCCTATCATGGATCCCTCTTGATGCTTCTCATTTATTCTTTATATTGCCAATGAAACCCAAGGACTTGTGTTGATGCTAAAATTCTACAAGCAACATGATATTAATTGCAACCCAACGAGGCCTAATCCACATCTTATTATAAAACAAAATTTAAATTTATCTCTAAACCAAACTACTTCACATGTCACCCATCCAGATGCACATACGTAGCCTCTAATTATCTTTCATTCTTTTGCAAACCAATCGATTAATTAATTAAATTCTATTTTATTTAATTAATAAAGAGACCAACGTTACCCTTCTTTCACCTATCCACCCATCACACTTATCTTCCATTCGGTCCATTGCAATTTTCTTGTAAGATAAATTTTATGGTTATGCTGATAGGTTTAATCATTAACCAACAAATCTTAAAACCAGAAACATTTATGCTACCATAATTAGCTAACCACTAGTTAAACCTTAAAGAATCGCCAACATGAATCAAACAGTGATGCATGCACACATAAATGAAATTCATCAACGTTTTGTTGCTATAAATAAATTAATAGGCATGCCCTAATTAAATTACAGCCATTACGATAAAAATAATCAATTGGCACCCCACCTCGTCCCATGCATCGACAGGACCACACGTAATCAAGCCAACAACAAAGAACCGGCATAGTCTTCTCTCCACACAATTTCTTTAGACTAAATTTGACGGGCTTTAGAATTATTAATTATTAGCTTTAAAAACTTTTTAGAATTATTAATTATTACGTTTAAAACCGTTCTTAATATTATTAAACCTTAATTTAGCTTTTCAAATAATAAGAAGAATTCATATAGTTTAATAAGATTACCAAAACAAAAAAGATTCATATAGATAATTAGAACTTTTAATACCTAATAAATTTGACAGAACACCAAATCATAGAGAAAATTAGTAAAATCCAGTGTGAAGCTTATAATAATTAATTAAATGAAGACAATTGTTTGGGTCATTAAATATAATTAGAAGTGGCCTACTGAAGGAATTAATTATTACCTCTCTCTTTATTGTTTGTAGTACCTGACCACGCATATATATAACTATAAATACATATATGGACCGTTAGAGACGATTAAGAATAATAAGGCCAAAAAGCCAGTTATTTCTAAGCATGGTTGGACTCCAAAAACTTAATAAGTGGAAGCCTCCAATTACTTTAGAATATTATGCAAGAGTTATACTCAATATGAATTAACATGATCATATTGTGTGTAGAAATGATCCCAACCAATTTGTACGTTTGCGACTAAATTTACATCATTTTGCGAGTGAGTCCCAGATTTTTAATTCTAACTGAGAAAATGTCTTGCATGCCAAACGTCTACATGACTTATTGAATGTGACATGCTGACATTACGATTCTATCACAATCGTGATTCAAACTTCGAAAATGTTTAAAAATGTGGTGTCCCATATTATTTTAATTTTTCATATTATAAATTTTGAACTTTTTTTTTTTTTTTTTTTACAGTAAAGTACTAAATTTGTTTTACTTCTTTGACAAGGCAAAATAAGGAAGAAGTTAATCTTACATGGTAAAATAAATTTAATAAATAAAATCTAATATAAAACATTTGGACCTGTAATAAAAATGTAGTAATGTAAACTTTTATTTCAAATTTAGACTGTTATTTTAATGTAACATCTTATGTTCAAGTTTCAATTTTTTTAAGAATACCTCACGTTTGAACGCTGTTTTGTGTATTATATATATACATATAGATATATATATATATATATATATATATATGTATATATATATAAATTCTTTGATGTGATACTTCTGATGTGGTCTTTAATTCTCAATTTTGAATTTTTGCACGTAGCCTGAGTCTTATTGTTTTTTAGCCGATAGAAAATAAATATGAAGATTAAAGTCTTAAGTCGAAACGTGAGACGACTATATATATTGTACAAACTAGTGGTTTGAATGTATATAAAATATAAAAAATAAAAATAAAAGGTTTGCTCAATGTGTGTAACAGATAATTATTGTGAGTTTTGTTGCTATCTTGCTCAGGTGTGTGTGAAATAATTATTAAAAAAAAAACCGAAAGAGGAGATAATATCACTGACACTAGAGGAAGCTTCACCAGAAGGAGGTCGCCAAGATGCCATTGGACAGCTCATGTTGAACAAAATCAAATTACAGTAAAACCTCTATATAATCATACTGTTGGACCAAATAAATTTTATTACTATAAAGATGTTATAACTCAATAGAAGTATAGTTAAAAAAAAATTATTTTTACTTGTAATTATTAGTACAAGTTGTATAGAAGTAAAATATATAATATAATTAATTAATATAACATACTCGAGAAGTTAGAAATATTTTTGCTTCAACAAAAAGGTGTTCATATTGATGAGCTATTATGTACCCGCAAATTCAAAAATATAATAGCAACTATAAAACTTAAATTATTGTCCCAAACAACTTTAGATAAATATATTATTTCATCTTAAACCTTTAATGTAATAAAGTATATATTTTTGTAATATATATAATTATTATTATTATGTAAAGATAAATTTCTTAAGATGAGAATTAAAAAATTTATAACTTATTACAATGTGGAATTTATTTCTATTTTAAATTTGCCCAAATTGAGACCATAATTTTTTATTACTATGTGAAGGTTATTCTTATATAGAATATCACTATAAAGAGATTTTACTATAAATAAATTTATTTTGTTGACTCGGCTTTGTACACATTGTTTTATATGAAAATAAATAATAAACAATTAAGTGGAATAGAAAAAAGTCATTCTGTTGACTTGGTCTTGTATGACGAGATTGTTTTATATCAAAATAAATAAAAAATAAATAAATGGAATAGGAAAAAGTCATTTTATTAGATTAGTATTAAATTACTACTTATTTTAAAAATTTAACATGTTAGAAAAGTATTAAGTTATTATCTATTTCAAAAGTTTAAATGGTTGAAAAGTAGATTTAATATATCATTTGTTAAACTATTAAAAGTGGGATTAATATGTCACTTAATATATATATCAAATTTTAATAGAAAAGAGAAAAAATATTCATTATAAAAGAAAAGATAAAATATTGTGCACCTCACATGTATAAGTGTTAATTAAGTGTTAATTCTTTTGGGGTCAGATTTTGAAGCTCGATACCATATTAAATTATTATTTATTTAAAAAATTTAAGTTATTGAATTACCATTTATCTAAAAAGCTTAAATTACTAAAAAATAAGTTCAATATGTATTAAGTTTTAACAAGGAGGTGAGAGAATATTATCAGCAGTCAGTAAGTAATATGTAGTACAAACTTGTGGTTTGAATGTTTACCAAAACAATAAAACAATCAAAATGTTTTCTCAGTGTCTGAAACCGATAATTATTGTGAGTTTTGTGGCTGCGTGTGAATATGGAGCTTTTCCGCAATGCTAAGGTGGTGAAACTTATAAGCTATCATGTAGCATACCTCTGCGCTGGGCTTGACGAAGAATCCATCATCCAGGGTCGGAACGGAACCTACCCCACTGCTAGCTGGACTGTCGAGATCGTTTCCAACTCCGGCTCCAAACCCATTATCCGCATTAAGAGCTGCTATGACAAGTATCTCACCGCATCCGATCTACCATTAATGCTCGGATGGACCGGTCAGAAAGTGTTCCAGACACGTCCACAAGATCTCGGTCCTTCCGTCGAGTGGGAGGTCGACATCATTAGTGGAAATAAAGTCCGGCTCAAGAACCTATCCCGTAACAGCTTCCTGAGAGCTACTGGTGGTATGCCACCTTGGCGGAACACGGTGACTCGTCAAATTCAAAACGCAGAGTCAAACAACGACTGGAACTGGGATGTTCAGATTGTTCAGAGACACAGCCAGTCTCCGGCTAAATCCAGCACTACAGAACAAGAGGTTTGAGCTATCTGTAACTCTAATCATCGTTTTTGTTTTATTCTTCCAATATGGGTACCTAACATTTTATTATATAAATATATATACACACACATATAGTAAGGCATCTTGGAGGCATCAAAGACCACATGTTACTTTGCATGGGTGCACTGTATTCTTCTTCCATAGCATGTTTCCACTCACCTGACTATAAGGCTTCCTTGATTGCTTTAGGTGTAGACTGTTGTGAATTATTGTGCGTAAAGAAAATGCGTGGTTTGAGTTTTCTAGTCTTCCCTCGTGTGAGCATAGGATGCGTATTTGTGGTGAAGAAGGTGGGGGCTGTGGAGGTTCAATTGTCGAGTTGGTGGTTGGGTGAGGCCCTACCAGTGAGTCGCTGTAAATATTTATTGTATGTTCTGAGGAAGGAACAACATTAACCGGAGAATTAACATGGCGAGACGGCGTCGCTGAATTAGTGGGATTGGATGTTGACTTTGAAGGAGATGGAATTGCATGAAGACTCATCGTGATATGAGATGATCCAAGTTTTGCCTGGAATCATATGGTGGATTAGGAGAAGACGTCTGTTGCATGTGAAAGAGTGGAATTCCAAAACCCAGTGGTTTTGGCAAAGTGAGTCCAGACTGTCAAATTACCACTGTTCCCAAATCCAACATCAGTGGGTCTAGACTGTTAAATTACCACTGTTTCTTAATCCAATGATATTGGGAAAGTGGTTTATACAGCTACGAGGAAGTGAGTTTAATATTTTAAAAGAGAATGATGTGATGATAACTAGATTTGAACCTAAATGTTTAGGATTTGAAGCTCTGAGATCATATTAAATTATCACTATTTTTAAAAATTCAAACTATTAGGAAATGAGTTTAATATATATATTATATTTTAGGAGAGGAAGAAGGGAGAGATAGTATTATTAATATTCTCCGCACTTGTAGGCATACTTTGGGAGAGAAATAAAGTATTATCAACACATTTGACAATTGATCAGAACATGTATTAGCATATGGAAATAAAGGTTCATCAAATACGACATGCCGTGTAATATAGACTCGTCCATCTTATCCAAGACATTTGTAGCCTTTGTACCGATTGTTGTACCCAATAAATGTGCATGGAGTTGATCTTAACTGAAAAATACCCCTTACCCAGGGGACTAACTATCATTTTATCTTCATTGGAAATTCTACTTCTTGTTGTTGTTGTAGTATTTGTTTTGCATATAATTAAAGACTTCATCTTTGTCCTATGCATATTTATTTCTTTAAGACAACATTTTAGTCCATATATTTTCCATCCAGAATATAGTAGTAACTAGGTTTTTTAACAAAGCTAAATAATTAATATAATTCCAAGGAACTTAATAAATTTATTAGGGTGCTTGAATTCGGTTCCATTATTTATTTTTTTTCAAATCAGTAACTTTAAGTTTTCTATTAGCATGCGCTATTGTTTTGAGTCAAATTTGGCACACAAAAAAATTACCAAAAAAAAACATTTGGCACAAAAAATAAATTTGTCATTTTTAATCCTATATTTTTGGCATTAAGATAGCATTGATATTGAAGTGCCAAAAATACATGTCAATATCAAAATTTGACATTAGTATATGCTTTTAATATGTTGTTGAAGATGCTCTTACAATTAGTTTGGGCATGTTAGATACAGGAATTATGTTTTGGTATAGAGTAGTTTTAGTTATTTCTTAGGTCTGTATGTATAAAGTTAAGGATAAAGATAAACAGTCAGATATATTATATATATAAATCTCATATATATATATATATATATATGTATATATATATAGTAAGATATCTCTATAATGATACCATTCATAGGAATAACCTCCATATAGTCATAAAAATATTTAATCCTGACTTTGATGAGTTATAAATAAGAAGAGTTATAAATGAATAAAAACTCCATATTATGATAAGCTATAATTTTTTTAGGTTTTGTTTTAAGGTTGTCTTTACATAGTAATAATTATCTGTATATTGTAAAAAAAAGAAAAAAAAATACTATGCTATATTAAGGCTTAAAATGATACAAAATATTTATCTAAAATTATTTTGGATAATAATGTATTCTTTAGAGTTGTTTCCCCATCTTTGAACTTACTAATAGGTAATAATTTCTTATTGAAGCCAAAATATTTCTATCTTCTCAAACATATTTAGTACTTCTTGGCATGAAATTTTTATATTTCCATTATTATATATTAATTAATTATTAATGTAGTGCATACTTTACCTCTATACCATCACAGGATAATTATGTCAAAATAATAATTTTTATAACTACATCTCATCAAATTATAAGCTCCTCATAGTAATAAAATTAATTTTAAATTCAATATTATAACTATAGAGATTTTATTGTATATATAAACCAAATAAAGATTTAATTTTAAATGTTAATCCTGCATGCACAGCGTTTCCTGTCATAAGCAAACTAGGTAACCAACGAACAGTAATTAATAGGGCACCCTAGTATTTCTGTATAAACATTTTGTGTTTGGATTTATTAATCACCGATAAATTACTTTCAGTTCAGGAGTGATGTCAAGATTTATCTGACGCATGTATAATTATAAAAAATACTTGATTTTATTGACAATGTTTCTTTGTATATGGACAAATACATAATCCTTGGACCACTAGAAACTTCTTTACACAAAAAGTTATGGCCTATGCCATCAAAATGCCTACATATGTATTTATTGCAGATAAAAAAGAGATCAATTTACAGGTCAGCACACGGGCACCATGCCTTGTATTTGTAGTCACTAGGATATATAAACAAAGTCTTGTGCTTAATTAAGAAAATTAAGGTTTCTTTGCCGCATTCACAACCCAAGAAAGAGCAATTCTATGATCTGTGATTGAAAGACATATTAATTATAATGTCTAACGTGTTTCTGAATTCAATTTTTTTTTCTTTTTTTTATACTCACTTACAATGTCAAAACCGTACTTAAAATTAACCTTAGAGGGTGGTTTTCCTTCTAAACTAAAGTATTCTTAAATTAAATTGTTTTATTTAGTAATTAATTAATAAGTTAGAGGAGGGATTTTATTAGAAAACCGCCTTAAAAAATACTATTCATATATCAATCCCAAAAACTTATCATGTTCAAAACAAAACCACTCAAACAGCCCGCCGTCGTTGCCCTATCTCGTCGCCAGGTCCCAGTTCAATACTGAGTTGTTTCTAACCCGGTCTCAACTCAGTACACCTGACAAGATGTTGTCATTCACGTCGGACCCTTCACTTCAAGATACTTATTAAGAGGCTTTCTTCATCTCTTCACATAACCCATCCAAAACCAATCACCATTCCTTTACTTACCTAGGCCTTCCAAATTGGCTCCATATATGGAAACCGACCATGGTGTCTGATTTCTGGAGGTCTTGGTCGCCGGTTCCACACCCAGCATTCATTCAGCTACGGTGAGACTGCTCATTTTTTGCGAGCAGGCGGTCTTCGTTAAAAATGGGCAGGCAGTTCTCACCAAAAATGACCAGGTCTCTCCCAAAGTGCATATTTTTTGAAAAAAGTCAATGAATTTTTAAAAATTATATCTCATTCAATACTCATCGAAATAACTTGATTTAAAAACCAAAATGCCCACCACTTGACCTAGTTTTACAACAGCAAAAAAATATATATCACAAACCAAATAAAAATTATAGGAGTAGACAAGAAAGACAAAAGGAAATAAAAAAAATAAAGAAGAATAAAATCTGGATAGTTTAAGAACTTATAAAAATCATATCTCATTTAATGCTTAACAAAATTACTTGATTCAAAAATAAAAATGCTCATAAATCGATGTAGTTTGATAGAAAAATATCTTACAAAACTAATAAAAATCATAAGAATCAAAAATAAAAAAACAAAGGGTGAAAAAAATAAGAAAGATAATGATACAGTTATAAGTATTAAGGTAGGGTATTTTTGGTAATGATGGGTATTTTTTAAAAAAATATATATATAACACATATCTATTTGTACAATAATTATTGAGCGCATGGGCTTTTCAACAAATACCCTTTTCTTTATTGTTGTTACTCACCTTTTTCTATCTTAAAATTCATTGTTGCTGTGTGTTTCTGGAATTTGCTTTAGGCATACTCCTTTGTTGAAGTTTGAATGGAAAGAACACCAAGAAATTGCTGAGCTGACATAGTTGTTAAAGTACTTAGTAAATTTTCAAGTCATACTATAAAGTAGCAAACAATATCAAAATTATGAAGTTGGTTCGTATAGATATATTCCATTTTTTGGTTAATAGACCAACTTTTATTCCTTGAATCCTAATCTTGCAAACAATTTTATAATTATAATTTAATTTTAACTTATAAAGTTGAACTATTTTGTGTGTCTCACTTTCTGACAAGACCGTACCCGGGATGGGTTCCGCCTCAGAAAAATACTATTAAAATTTCTACAAAGATTTCAGCAGTACCTCTCCTAAAACTTAGACTAACCCAATTTGTGCTTGTAAATAAAATAATTGTCAAAATATATATCCAGTGATCATAACAAATACCACTAGATTTCCCACAACAAAATAACAAATAAACATGATAATTTTCAAAAATATCAAGAAATCTAATATAAAAGACAGTTTAGTTCCGACTTGGAATATTCTCAAAGCAATCTAGATTATTTTTCAAAAATAGTTGAAAGTACAAGATACATAAATAAAATTGAAAGCAAATAAAAGCTTGATTATAATGATAAAGAAAAGTCTCGGCGATAGAATAAATATCGTTGATTCCTTACATGGAGATCCAACCACGTTAGCTGAAAACCAACTGAAAATCTAAATAAAAATAAAACAAGAACTAATGACACAAACTCGGTGAGTGAACCCATTAAAATGTAAATAATTTATATATAACAATTTAAGTAAAATCTATTCAATAACTTAATAATC
Source organism: Rhamnella rubrinervis (assembly GCA_007844105.2). Lineage (NCBI taxonomy): Eukaryota > Viridiplantae > Streptophyta > Magnoliopsida > Rosales > Rhamnaceae > Rhamnella > Rhamnella rubrinervis. The sequence continues at coordinate 26,862,168 of CM017574.2, read as the reverse complement.
TCACTGTAACAATTTTTAACCATAGTAATAATAATAATAAATATCTTATAAAATACAATTCAATAATCATAGTAAAATAATAATACAAGAAAATTCTCTTAAAATCAATATAAATTTGTACGCCAAGATACAACCCAAAATTACAGGGGGAGGGGGGAACCGTCATACTACTTGGTGTTCCAGGGCATAGCAAAGATAGATAGGGAGGGGTAAACCGTCATATTACCCTTGGCGTCCCAAGGCGCAAAGATGGATCATCGTCAGCTTAGTCGTCGTATGAAAACGAGGGGACAAAATACATATCAGTCATCATCTAGCCTACACGCAAGGGGGACAGGATTCATATTATCAACAAGTCAAATCACTGTGTTCAGGCAACATATGGTGTACATTAACAGAAAAAAATATAACACAACAATATCCACGGTATAAAAACATATCCAACAGTCAAACTTAATATTTTCCACAAGCATACCAATATAAATTCTCTAAAACCACATTTAATAATCAATATGTGTTTAAATAAGTGTTCCTCATAATAATAATCATATGTGTACCATTAAAATAAATACTCAAATATATTGAAAATTGTCAAAATAACCAATTTATAATAATACTCAAATATAATAAATTTAATATAAATATACAAATAAAAGTAAAATTTAGTACACTCACAGATAGGATCACTGTTGATCCTCCGATGCATCCACTCTTGAGCCCACACGAGCTTCATGTCCTAAACAATAATAAAATATTTTTATTTTATTTCAATTTAATGTAAAATAATAAATTCTACACTTAAACAACACTAATTAACAATTATCGTGCACAATTATTCCGAAATTACCACCCACAATGTGAATTTTTCCTCTAATCAACCAATTCTTCCCAACTAAACATCAATCATTCTCAATTATATCCAAAAACATCTTACTAGTACTAAATTCTCCAAATTGCACTAATTGAGTCAACTTTTATTAAAATTCCAAAATTATCTCTAACCCTTAAATTTGGGGTTTTTCACAAACCTTGATCAAAATTGACTTACTATATATCAAATTGAAGCCCACAACTCAAAGATTAAGAATATATCTTTCGCTCAGTCCGAAAACACCTGGTTTAGTGAATCTCATCAAAAGTGGTGGTTCTAAGTGGGTTTCGTGATTCCTACAAAAAAGAGGTTTTAGCTAAGAAAAAGCTCGAATTTAAACTTAGGAGGTCAAAACAAGGAAATGACTCATCTTTGGCGAAAACTCACCGCCGGACTTTGGCTTTCGCATTTGACTCGGTGGTATGGTGAGATTTGTCAACAAGTCAACAAATGAAATGGCAGGATTTGCATAGTAATGGGATTTTCAAAGGATAGAAACTTCATGTTTCGGTTTTCAAAGATTAGAAACTTCATCTTTTGATTTTCAAAGTTCAGAAACTTCATCTATCTCTAACAACCGATGAAGCTTCCGTGAGGAACTTATGAGGTAATTGAATACTTTGCTAAATCATAAAAAGAGATTTAGGGCCCGTCTGATAACTTGGTTTTTTTTTCCTCTTGAATTACGTGTAATTCGATTAGTTTAGATGTTAGTTAGAGTTTATTAAATACTAGTTAGACTACTCAATTGAGTAAAAATATAAAAAGACAAATAAAAAATAAAAACACTTTCAAAGTGTTTTCATTTTTTATTCGTATTTTTCATTTTCCTTTATATTTTTATTCAATTCAGTAGTCTAACCAATATTTAACAAACTCCAACCTACTTTTAAACTAACTAAACTACACATAATTTAAGAGGAAAAAATTAAAAATAAAAATAAAAAAACAACTATGTTATCAAACAAGCTCTTAGAACACATTAGTTCACTTTCAGTTTTTTAAACTAAAATTGGTTGATGTTAGTGTTTAAGATAATTATGTATGACTTTGGTCCATGCTTATTGGTGAAGTGATTTACAAATTGTTAAAAGTCTAATGTGATTGTACGGTGATACTAAAATTGGCAAACAATGTTCTCTACAAATTGTCACTTTTCTAAAATCTGAAACTACGTAGTTATCTCTTAGATTACTATATAATATTTTATAATGAAATAGTAGAAAAGCTTTATTTGTGGATCATTGTCTAATTTAATCATTAATTATGGGATTTAATTGTGTATTTTGTTTTTCTTTGGTAATTATTTGCTGGTAATTTTTGCAAAGACAAGCAGTAATTAATCCTAATTAACTTCCTAACTTTCTATCCTTCATGAATAGAATGCGAAAATAATAGTAATTGTTGTTCGTAAACACAATAAAAAGGGTTTTTTGATGCCATAACTTGATCCACCATCATTTAATGAAAAGAAGCCAATTTGATGGAGAATTAAAATGTTAGCCTAAAATTACTTTTATACCCTTAAATTAAAATTTTTAATGTCATAGTCCGCCACCACCATCCACTTCTCTCTTCTTCTTCTTCTTTGGCCAATCACAATGACTTAGAATGCTTGAAAGAAGTTAAAATATACAATAGGTGTTTGAAAAAATATTTTAGTGAAGCTTGATTGGTTTGATTTTGAATTTGCTTATGGGTTATGAGTTGAATAAAAATTTATAAAAAAATAAAATGGACGGACATGGTTGGTGTTACCACCGACGGGTGGTGGTGCCCGTAACCAATTTTTTCTTTTTAATTTTTTTTCTTTTTGCAATTTAATATTTATTCAAATTGAGTTGGATATAAGCTTATGTAACTAAAAAAACATATGCAATTAAATACTCAAGCTTCATTAAAATATTTATTCAAACACTTAGCATGCATTATAATTTCCTTCAAGCATTTATTCAAGTACCAAGTCTTAAATACTCAAACATGTATTATAACGTAGCATGCATTATAACTTTCTTCAAGTATTAAATACTTATGCATTTATGCAAATACCAAGCCATACTTTGGTGGGGCTTGATGATGGGGGCACCACCAAGTCATGCCTTGGTGGTGAGGTTTAGTGGAGTTTTGTGATGGTGGTGGTGGTGGGTGCACCACCAAGTAGTGCCTTGGTGGTGAGGATTGGTGGGGCTTGGTGGTAGTGGTGAGGACATCACTAAGCCATGTCTTGGTGGGGTGGTAGTGAGGCTTGGTGGGGTGGTGGTGGGTACACCAAGCCCATAGCCAATTTTTTAAATAAAAAAATCTAATTTAACATTTATTTAAATTTAATTATATCTAAATATATGTAACTCAAAAATATATGCAATTAAATACTCAAGCTTTACTAAAGTATTTATTCAAACATTTAACATGCATTATAACTTTCTTCAAGTATGATAGGTGTTTGAAAAAATGCTTTAGTGAAATTTGAATTTGAATTTGCTTATAAGTTATAAATTAAAGAAAAATTTACAAAAAAAAAATGGACGGGTATAGTCGATGCCACCACCAACATGCTTTGGTGGGGGCACCATCAAATGATGGTGAGGGAACCACCAAGCCATGCCTTGGTGGTGAGGCTTGGTGGGGCGTGGTGGTAGTGGGTGCACCACCAGTGCACCAAGCCCGTAGGTAAATTTTTTTTTTAATTTAATATTTATTTAAATTTAATTATACCTAAGTATATATGTAACTCAAAAATATATGCAATTAAATACTTAAGCTTTAACTAAACATTTATTCAAACACTTCGCATGCATTATAACTTTTTTCAAGTATGATAGGTGTTTGAAAAAATATTTTAGTGAAGTTTAATTGTTTGATTTTGAATTGCTTATGAGTTATGAGTTAAAGAAAAATTTATAAAAAAAAAAATGGACGGCCATGGTTGATGCCACCACCAACGGGTGGTGGTGGGGGCACCACCAACGGGTAGTAGTGGAGGAACCACAAAGTCGTGATAGGGGAACCACCAATCCATGCCTTGGTCACACATTGGTTGTTATACATTAGATTTACATGTCATTATCTCTTATATATATGATAGTTTGTTACTGTTATCACTTATCATTTATAACTACTTCTATACCACATGTATTTATATTCCTATGATTCAATGTACATGTTAAGCATTTTCTCAAATATTTCATTTCTTCTACATGGTATCAAAGCGCTTTGCTCACATGAGTCTCTAAATTTTTCCTTCCTTTCTCCTTTTTTTCCTCAATAAACCCACCATGGCTTCAACTCCTGTCTCTTCTGCCACCTTTGCTACTGGCCCACTTCTTGTTAGCATTGAACCCATTTTTATGAACCATGCATTGGTTGTCATTAACGTGGTAACCTAAGCACCTCACAAATGTCACCTACTTTCCTTGGAAGAAACAATTTGATGCCCTTCTCATTGGATATGACTTCTATGGCTTTATTGATGGTTCTATTCCCTATCCATCATCTGTGTTACCTAACACCAATTCTCCCAATCCAGATTTCCTCTTCTGGGTTCGTCAAGATTCACTTTTTTTAAGTGTCATCCTTGCCTCCCTCTCTACTGATGTTCATCGTCTTGTCTCCTCTGCTAACACTTCTCGAGAAGCCTGGCATAAGCTAGTGTTGACATTTGCCAAGCCCTCTCGGTCCTCGCTAGTCTAGCTCTTCAGAGAAGGTCATTCACTGCTGACTACCTATTTAATGGATGTTAAATGTGCTGCAGACGAACTCACTCTTCTTGACCACACTCTCAGTGAGGATGAGCTCATCTTATATATCATTAATGGTCTCTCTGGTGATTATGAGAATATAGCTGCTGCTTTTCATATGCGTGACACACTAATCTCCATTGAGAAAATTTATAAAAAAAACTCACTGAGCATGACAATTACAAGAAACTGCATGACTCCTCCATTGCTGAGATCGTTGTCCTAACCAATGTCGCCACTAAGAATCCCAATTCGTTTCGGGGTTCCAATCAGAGGTCTTCACAGCCACGCACCCCTAGATCCTCCTCTCCATGTCAGACTACTCCTTCTTCGCCCCTGCATACCACTACCTCGCAGTCATGCCCTTTCAGCACCTATAAAGGTAAATGTCAACTCTGCTTCACCCAAGGACATTTCGCTCGCATCTGCACTCTTCTTCGACAACAGTGTACTTACACTCCCTAGCAACAGTAGTCCTTCCCTCGGGTTCCACCTCCTCAGGCCTTCCACTATGGCTCTGTTATTGGGTCTCCACCATACCCTCCACCACATAACACACCAGGGCTTATGGACTCCAGTGCGTCTCATCACATTACAACTAATCTTAGCAATCTTTCCTTGCATTCTGAATATGATGGGCCCAATGAATAGCTGTTGGCAACAGTAATACACTTTCTATAACCCACACAGGTTCCACAACACTTCCTACCTCCTCTGCCTCTTTTCTTCTCACTGACATTTAATGTGTTCCTCAAATGAAGTGGAATCTGCTCTCTGTTTCTAAATTCTATCAAACCAACAATGCTTCCATTGAGTTCTTACCTCATTGGTTTCTTATGAAGGACCTACAGCCTGTAACAATTCTTCTCAAGGGATCTCTTAGTGGTGCTACGTATGAGTGGCCAGAGCATGCACTATCTTCCACCTCTCCTCATAGTGTTTCGTCAAGTTTTAAAAACTGGCATCATCGGCTTGGTCATCCATCTTCTTCAATTTTAAACACAATTATTACCTGTTTTCATCTTCTTGTTAGCTCTCACACAAAATTTAGCTATGACCCTTGTCGATGTAATGAATCTCACAAGATTCCTTTTGGTCGATCTTCAATGTCTAGTTCGCAACCTCTTCAGCTTGTCTACTCGGATGTTTGGGGTCCTACTGTGCCTTCCTTTGATGGATTTAAATATTATGTTATTTTGGTGGATCATTACTCTAAGTATATTTGGTTCTTTCCTATTAAATAAAAATTCGATGTTAGTTCTGTTTTTGTCAAGTTTAAATGAATGGTTGAAAGGTTTTTCCAACTTCCTCTTATTTCCTTCTATTCTGACAATGGAGGGGAATTTACATGCCTTAATCATTTCTTCTAGCAAAATGGAATTCATCACTTTCTCACAACACCACATACCCCTCAACAAAATGGCTATGTTGAGCGGCGTTATCGGCATATTCGTGACACTGGGATGTCTCTCTTATCCCAAGCTAGTCTTCCACATACCTTCTGGACATATGCTTTCTTTATTGCCGCCTATCTCATCAATCGCCTTCCTACACCCACACTCCAAAATTCCTCTCCTTTTGAAAAGCTATTTCAAAAACTACCCAACTACACATCTCTCAAAATTTTTAGGTGTCTTTGCTACCCTTGGTTACACCCTTACACCACCACTAAACTTGATGCCCGGTCCACACCATGTGTCTCTCTCAATCCATTACGTTCACAGAGTGGCTATGTTTGCTTTAATCCACTTGCCAACACCTTCTATCACTCACGACATGTAGTTTTTGCTGAACACACGTTTCCCTACAAGTCCCTCAGCTCTCAAACACTATCTGCTCCTTCCTTTTCTGATTCCTCTAGTGTCCCTCTTATCTTCAACTCTCCCCACATGTATATCCCATCCTAACCTCCTTCGCATCTCTCGCCTTCCTCTCGAACTTTCCAATCTTCTACACCACATCATTCTCGTATCTCACATGGTCTCTCACATGCATCTGGTCCCTCACAAGCTGTACCCTTAGCAAATCTTGGAGAAAATTCCACTCCGGCTCGCTCTCCTCTAAGTTCTGTTCCTACTCTTCAACCACGCCATCTAACTCCTCCTCCACCTCTTAGTACATACAAAATGCGTACCCGTGCCTTAAACCATGTTTTCAAACCCAAAATTCTTAAAGACTTTTTTTCTGCTTCTTATGTCTCTACTGCAAGCTGACTAAACCCCACACAGTTTCTCAAGCTCCCAAGTCTCCTAAATGGCGTCATGCAATCTCCAATGAATACCATGCCCTGCAACGTAATAACATTTGGGAATTGGTTCCTCCTCATTCTTCTCATAATGTTGTCGGTTGCAAGTGGGTATTCCATACCAAACGCAAGCTGGATGGTTCTATTAAGCGTTACAAGCTCGCTTGATTGCTAGGGGCTTCCATCAGCACCCTGGTATTGATTACTTCGATACCTTCAGTCCGATTGTTAAACCTGCCATGATTCGCATCATGTTATATCTTGCCTTATCCCATAACTGGCCCTTGCAGCAAATGGTTATAAACAACATCTTTCTAAATGGGAAATTGGATAAAAATGTTTTCATGCAACAGCCTCTTGGTTTTGTGGATTCCTCACGTCCAACTCATGTTTCTCGCCTTCGCAAAGCCATTTATGGCCTCAAACAAGCTCCAAGGGCTTGGTTCACAGCCTTCAAATCATTTCTTCTAGCTTTTAGGTTCAAGAATTCTTATGCGAACACTTCCCTCTTCATTTACAATCATTCAAACTCGGTTCTATATCTCCTGGTCTACGTGGATGATATCATCTTAACCAATAATAAGACAAAGTTACTTGACCAGTTTGTTTTGTCTTTCTCATAGAAATTTTCTCTCAAAGACCTTGGTGAGATGCATTACTTCCATGGTGAGGAAATGCTTCCCATAGAAACGGGCATCCTTCTCTCTCAACAAAAGTATATTTGTGACCTTCTTCAAAAAACCAACATGTTGGATGCAAAAGATGTTATCACACCACTGGCTTCTTTGACCTCTCTCAACCTATCTGATGGCTCTCCACTCTCGTCGCCTCACGAGTTTCGTTAAATTTTGGGAAGTTTACAATACCTCTCATTTACAAGACCAGATGTTGCATTCACCATAAACAAACTTTCCTAGTTTATGCATCGTCCTATCGATGTGTATTGGGCAACTATTAAGAGAGTTCTCCGCTACTTAAAAGGTACATCCTCCTTTGGTCTCCATTTGCATTGCAACTCTCCTCTCCATCTCCATGCCTTCTCTGATGTTGATTGGACTGGAAATCGCGACGATAGCATATTTACTTTCGGGTACATCTTCTTCCTTGGGCGTAATCCTATCTCGTGGTCCTCTCACAAGCAAAAGTTTGTTTCTCGATCTTCCACTAAAGTTGAGTATCATGCTGTGGCTCAAGCTACTTCAAAAATTTACTGGTTGGTTTCCTTGCTTCACGAGATGCATATATCTTCTCCTTCAACTCTGACAATCTACTATGACAATTCCGACAATCTAAACTCCACTCCAAGATGAAGCACGTCCGCATTGATTTTCATTTTGTCCGAGACAAAATAACCGTCAGCTCTATCCAGGTCTCTCATATTTCCAATTCTGATCAGCTCGCGGATACTCTTACGAAGCCCCTTTCTCGCCAACGCTTTCAGACTCTACAGTCCAAGATTGGTGTTCATGACCAACCCAAATCTTGAGGGGGGATAATAACCAGTTGTAATCTATATCTTCACACACTGTTTGTTATACGTTATATGTACATGTCATTATCTCTTGTATATAGGATAGTTTGTTACTGTTATCACTTATCACTTGTAACTACTTCTGTACCACATGTATTTATATTCCTATGATTCAATGTATATGTTAAGCCTTTTCTCAAACATTTCATTTCTTCTACCGGCACCACCAGGTGGGGTGTGGGCACCACCACGCATGTAACCATTTTTTTAAAAAAAAAAATTCAATTTAATATTTTTTTCAAATTTAGTTGGATTTAAACATATATAACTAAAAAAATATGAAATTAAATATATTTAAATGCTTATTGCTCGGCCAAAAAAGAAGGAGGAGGAGGTAGTGATGGTGGCTTCGTCGAGCAAAGAAGAAAAGAATGGGTAGTTGGGTAAAAACGTTAAGCATTAAATGAAAAAAATAACTAAAATTTTAATTTTTATAAAAGTCGGCTAAAAAAACTTAAATGACCCCACCACGCATCAAAAATACCTTCAAAAATCTACTATTGTGATCTGCAAACGTTCTTCATGGGAAATGATTGTCTGCCACACATGCCAACTTTAGAAATCCATGAGCTCCTATAATATCCAATATAGCTTACTTTCTGAATATTTATTATCTATTTGCAATTCCATTTTATATAACCCGAACATATTTTCATTTTTGCGGAAACATGGCATGCAACTCTTTACGCAAAATATTCCCCACTATTTATGTGTCATTTATGATGTGTCAATTTCGAACCCATATTTTCTTTGTTAAGCTTGCTTTCTTAAATGTTCGTTTAAGGTTTAGAGGCTGTCCTAGACAAAGCCGTTCATCAGGATGATGGTAAAGTTGTAACTTGGTAAAGGATGTTGTATTAGTCTTGATAACTCTTTCATGTTTCTATAACAATATTATTATTATTAATCTTTTTAATTCTTAATTTTGTGTTTGATATTTATTGCCGAAACTGAAATTGATAACATTTTCTTATAGGGATTGATCTTGAGAGCATGACCATAGTTCAACGTGCTGTTTTGCTGGTATTCCACACCCTTTGCAAGGTTAGTCCTTTTCAATATTGTCTGATAAAGGGAAAACCCAACTGCCTTGCCTTTTATCGAAGATATGCAGTTGAAGATACAATTTAGAGACACCTTAAGGAGGGACATGCAACATTTTTCTTTATCATTGTGCTCCAAACTAGAGTGAATAACAGTGTATTGTCAATTCATGGAGTTGTGATCTTATTACGAAATCAAATTATATTATGAAAGGGTGAACTCTACAAGGTTCATTTGGGCCTTTGACGAATCTTACTGGACTGAGATTTTTTTTTTTTTCTGCTTGATTGATGTCTTTCTAGCAAGTCATATGTCATACTGGATTTCATTTTTCCGTGCATCTGCAGATACTTACAGAACAACAAATTCACCGGATACGTGCGTGCATCTCACTGAGCTTCCTCTGATTGACAAGCGGGTGATCCCCATAGTTTTGCATTGCAAACTTTCGTGTTGCATGTTTCCTTTGATTGCTTGCTTATATACAAAATATGCTTACAGAAAATTATTTCAATGGCATCATTCCAAAGCATGCAAGCCTTGTTGCATACATTGTATCGCTTCTTGTGTATTGTGTAGAGCATAGACAGCACCTTCTTGTAGACGAGCATGGACAGAAATTTGTGTCTTGATGATGCCTTCCATATCCTGATGAAACAGTAACAAGTTTCCATGGAATCCAAAGGGGCATTATATTTTTACACTTTAATCTACATTATTCTAAATTGGGCTTATAGGGGTCCATAAGGTACAACATGAATTAAAAATTTTGTTTCCTTCATTCTCACACTATATTGGTCCATCATCCTTATTTACTTTCAATCCTATCAAACATAGACTTAGACTTCAGAAGCATCTACTATAATACTTCACTTATTCATGATTTGAGAAAACCAATTGATGGTTTTCTATGATTTATAAGAACTTAAGTTTGAAAGCATATTCAATAAACATCCAAGTGTTTCATATTATTATTTCTGAACTAGTCTTCATAACCTCTAACTTTACCCAACCCCAACCATATCTATCTCTTAGTTTTTCTACATAAAGAGCTCGGATATAAAGACTAGTCCTTTTACTGTTATGAGGAGAGAAAGAGAGAAACTTACATACATCACTCATACTAGGTCGTTCTACACACTGGCAAAACAATCAGGCGCAAAACATTGAAACAACCACCACTAATTACATGCAATGTCAAATCAAAGCATGGGAGTCCTGCAAAATAAAAACAGTGTTCAAACCATATGATACAAAATGCCTATAAAGACTACAATTCAGAGATAGTTTATAAATACTTGAATCTGCTTAAAGCTGTACACTGCTCAGAGTCATAACTTCATGGTACAATATTAACACTAACATATATTAACACAACACTCTTCGTCTCTCCCCCTCCATCTCAATGATAGATATATAGCATGTAATTAAGTTGTGAATTTGTAATCATTCTAATAAATAGGATGTGAATTAATTAAACTTTACACACCATAGCATGAAAACAATTTGGCAGATAGAAAAATTATTGGTGGGAAATACTGTTGTCTACTCATCAGAGTTGTCAACAAGTAGTATCTTCTCAGGATGAAATGGTCCGCTGTGAAATATTTTGGCATTCCATCTAATCTTATCAGCAATGCCTTTTACTTTAACAATAATGCCCACGTGATCTCTTATAATGGCAGAACCATGCCGACAGAAAATCCAATGCATCTCCAGGAGGATATCTACAATGTCACATCTGTATGAGGGATAAAAATTTCAGGTAGACATTTACCAATGTGACAAGCAGCTAGAGCTTACTTTCTTCAACTTTTTATAGGATCATAAGTAGAACAATGAAAATGTTGCATGAGAAAATATGTTGACGAGTTATTGTAGGTCGAAAATACTTTAACTTCAAGACTCTGCTGATTTGTTTTATTAGAGGAGGATGTGATAGAGCTTAAAAATTGACCAATTATTTTATGAAAGAAGCTGTTTTTCATGAGTTTGTGTGTGCAAGTGTTTCCATTTTAAATTCACTGAATGTGTTAGCAAAATCTAGATTTACTTCGTTATAAATTTTAACGCTGGAAAAATGAAAAAGAGATTTTTTTTTTTTAATAGGAAGAAAAGTTGATCAACAGTTTTATTATGTCGTGAATTCGTAGGATCGATGAAGAACTAATGACAGACAACGTAAATTTAAGAATGCAGATATGTAGTAGGATTTGGGCATGTTCTACAATTGATTAAACTTAAGAAACAGTAAATCACAAAATATACTTTCCATTTTAATTAAAGATAAAAGTTTCATTTCATATACAAAGAAATGAGGTGGATTTAAAGAGTGCTTAGAAGAACATATAAATCAGAGTTAATTTCAAAGCTTACTTGTCTTTATACATGCTGAAAAGATTATAGGCATGAATCAGATCGTATGTTCTGGGATATGTTGAGAATGGCTCACACCTGCAGCCATTTTTAGAACAATCTATTATCTAATTAAGGAGAAAAATATCATTAGTTAAAAATAAAAAATAGCAATTTTAACTATACCAATACTTGAAAATAGAAATTTTAATTTTCTTTTCTTTTAAAAAAAATGTTTAAGATAACCTTGCATTAAGAACTTAGAAAATAGACATTACATAAAAATATTTAAAGATGAAAAAGTAAAGTTGTTAAAGCATATTAATATGTGCAGAGTGTATTTCCTTTTCTTTGTATAACAAAATGAAAGTAGGGAAAAGAAAGTGGGACTACAGATTTCAATTCAAGTCTTACCAGTCCATGTAAGTTCCAATGAGGCCACGCTCAAATACGACACCAAGGGTATTTTCTTTTGCATTATATGGTACCACATTCATAACCCAAGCTGGAAATTTCATCAACGCTGCTGCAAAACTCCCTATGCCCGCTTCATATCCATAATGTTTCTATATTTACGGTACTTAGAGATTTCAGAATGACACGTAATGTGTAACTCTCTTGCTCCACAACTTTATGTCTTCATTAAAGGTATTAGCTGTAATTCCTTTGATTCTGTCACTTTTAATTCTGGGTGGAGTAGTCATCAGCCGTTTAGGCCATTTTCCAAGAGCTCCACCAGATATAGCATGGATATCTGTAACATTCAGGAGAGGGGTAATACAGGTTTCCATCTTTTTGTACCTGTTGAGAAAATGAACTTAAAAAGGGACTAATAGAGAAAGCAACAGGAAATTAAGAAAATTTTGTTATGTTTAAATGTGGAATAGGTTCCAGACATCAGAGGGTGTGACCAATAACTAAAAAGATAAGCATCTTCAAGATTATTTAAGAACAAATATTTAATATCTCACACCTTAAGAACATTGAGAGGGAACAGAATCCAAAATACATAACGCATTGCTTCAGCTTTTTTGCATATAAATGTGTAAGTAAATATATTAATAAAGCCAACAAGCGACAAGTTAACAAAAGCTAAATAGACTAATACTCAAAGAGGCCTAAGCAAAAATATGATGTAAGTTTAGAAACTTTCATAAGAAATATGATTGTGATAAGGAAATGTAGTACAAAACAAATGATTTAACATAATAAAGCATCATTTGTAATGTGTTATTTGTTGACATCCTACTCTAATAGCATAAAAAAATAACGACAGAGACATCAATTTTAAAATTTTCTAAGTCAAAATAAAATGATACTAACATGTTTTTTTGCCCTCTATGAACACGAATCATGTTTATATGAGCTTTCAACGTTGAGGCATTTGAACAAAAAATAAGCTAAAATTGCAGCACAATGTCCTAGCTAAGTTAGACAAGACATGGATTTGTGGATTTTCTTTAAGTGCACAGGATTGGAACAGGATGCAGCATGCTACTTACCTAAAATATGGAATGAGTGGATAACCTTAAATCAATTTTTCAAAGACGTTTCTTAAGAAATTAGAAATAGGTAGATTAGGGATCTTGGTTTGTTACCATTAATTTAGATTTTTGAGGTAGCCTTCCCTGCATATGAAAAATGGAAACTAAAATGGAATAAAGAAACTTACCAGCTAGCATCAGGATCACTTCCAACACATAATCTCGTAGATTTCCAAAGCTTCAATTTTTGGATGCAATGTATATGATTTGTTGGCTTTCTCCATACAGCAATTGTTCCACTTTCTGCTTCCTTTTCCAGCACAATCGTTTAGCAAAATCTTCCAAACTGATTTGCTCTGTTTCAAAATCTCTAGCCTTACTCTGGTTACCTTTGTACGTAACCTTCCAATTGATAGGAGGGCCAGACAAAACCCAATAGCCACCAGGACCGGTCAATCCCCATTAAGTACAGTCCATCTGATCATTTGTAATTGAAACAAAATAAATATATGAATTACTAATATGGTGAGTATGAAGTTTATGTACACTGAGAAGCATTTGAGCACCAAAATTAACATGGACTACTACCATATATTGCTTCGATGCTTTTATATGGTCATCTTATGATTTGCAAACAATTTCTGTTTATTTAAAGGGAATTCAATAGCAAATGGTCTTTTGCCTCAATGCCAAAGAAAAATGAAATAAAATGTAATTTACATTTAGCCTTTAGGATATTCCAAATACCGTCTAGGTTTGAAGATTCAAATATGAGTACCATATTTAGTCCACGGTACAAGGCACCGAAAGCAATGCACCATATCAAATGATCTTGATGGGTATGGTAACCTATGGGTGCTTAGTACACCAAGCATGGCCGGAAGTCCTCTTTCCAAGGCAAGCTGTACTTGTGCTACATGTTTATCTCTTGGTGCAATTGACATTGTCAAGATGTTGTAGTCCATTAGAGAAGCTCCAAAACTTGCAACCTAAGGAAAACATATTATATGTCCAAACCAAAAATGGCTCTTACAGTTGCTTATACATATTATTGCCCCTAACTCAATAAACCATAACTCTTGTAATGTTTATTACCTTCCAGTAAAACAATCAATAATCACTGCTCTACCCTGTTCGAAAAACAGAACTGTAAAATTCAGATTGGTAAATTGATATACTTCTTGATATCTCAAATGAAAATGAAATAGTATTAGAAGGAATGAGAATTAAATTGAAAATGCTATATTGTCTTCTTCCTACTTCCCCTTCTCTCTTCTTTCTATCACTTTCTGGCATTGTACTAGAAGGTGATTTACAGCCTATTATTAAGAATTTCTGCTAAACATTTACTCAACGTTTGGAATTAAGAATATTTCTAAAAAACAAAAAATACAAGAATAGACCAAAAGACAAAAATACAACCAAGTCAAGACCAAGATATTCAAAAAAAAAAAAAGGTGTCAAGACCAAGATTTCTAAAGTATTCCAACCGAGATGACCACAAGCAAAACCAATTGCAACAGAGAACATATACAAAACGTTTACCTCTTGAATTTTCGAATTACCTTTTAAGAAAAAAAAAATGAAATCTGTTAAATGGTTACACGGCAAAATTTAACTATTATTTTCTATCAACAGTTTCAAAAAATAAATGGAAAAAAATAATAGTAATGAAACCCCTCTACATTTAAAAAAACAAAATTTGTTTGCAATAGCTCGCCAAACATTCTTTATTTCTATAAAAACAATTAAAAACTATTTTTCATTCCTTATTTTCACAACAATTTAAAAAATAAATAACAGATAACCAGGGCCCAACAATTTTTAGTTTTATATATATTTTCTCCAATAATTTATTCTAACCAAACTAAAATCCTTAGATTGTTAATTTGTTACATAATACATACTCACCCCACAGCCAACATCAAGAACCGTCCTTATACTCCCAGACGTCAATGGCAGAACCTTCTTAATCTCCTCAACATAACCCTTCACTCCCTGCCGGAAAGACGTCCCGCCGCCTGGAAAAACAAGCCGGTCACCTTCCAAACTAACCCAATTCTGTGATTTCTTGTACACAGTCAACTGAGGGAAAGGTACATTGCTGAACCAAACAAAGTCTCTACTCTTCGGCCACAAAATCGGCCTTCGGTACCCTGCCGGCGCTGGGACCAGACACCGTACTCTCTCGCCGGTCTCCGGCCAATGCCGCTCCTTCTGAAAGGTCTTCCCAATTGGGAATCGATTCTCTTTTGTTGGGTCATGATATGGACAGTAGTTGGTGAAGTTTTCGGAGCAAAACCCGAAGAAATCAAGGGTTGTTGGATTCTAGAGGGAGAGGAAGTGTATGGAGAGACGAGAATTGCAGAGGTGGTGAGGTTGAGACATTGGGATGAGAACAGTGGAGGGAATGGTGTTGAAGGAGAGCTGACGAAGAAGAAGAGGAAGAGGAAGAAAAATAGGTGGTGGTTACGGTGAGAGAGCCGAGGATGAAGAAGAAGGAAGAGAGGAAGATGGTGAGAAAGACTCTAATGAGGCGGTTCTTAATGAGAGGGTTTGGAGGATGTGGGGGTGGTGGAATCGCCATTTTGGAGATGGGTTTTGGTTAATCTTCTCTTCCTTTTTTCTCTGTTAGTCCGCCATTGAAGAGGTTGGGAAGGAAGGTTTGGCGGTGGTGGTGGTGGTAGTGGTGGAGCACTGCGAAGAATGAAGAAGATGAAGAGCAGAGAGGCAGTAAACGCGTTGAGTGAGCCCTTTCACTTCCCAAATTCCACGGAATTTACGCCTTTTAATTCCCATTTCAGGGGATGGGGGAACTTGAATCTCGCATCCCGAGAACCTTTACGAACAAAAATTTCCCACCTTATGGAAAACTACTCATGAGCTCCTACAGTACTACTGCCAATGAAGTAATGCCAACTGGACAAGTTTGTCCTCTTCCCGAGTCTACTAAGCGGCTTTAAAAACACATTAACGTGGTTCAGCTTTAAAAGTACATTAACGTTGTCTCTCCCGTTCTTCAGGTTTTTCTCTCTCCAAACCAAAACCTATTTCCAGATCTGAAATATGTAAAAGAAAAAAAAAAATGGTGAAATAAAAGGCTTTACCTTCCCCTAAGTTTAAAGGAAGAAAAAATGGGTATTTTCAGGAGTTAGATATATAAAAAAATCCTTCATTATTCTTTTATCAGTTTCATATCCATAATCTATGTGGGAATCTTTTGATTGAAGCTGAAAATTCATTTTTTGAAATCTTATATTCGGATTGCAATTGTTGGGGTGCGAGCTTCATGTCCTCATCCAGAAATTTGACTACAGGACCTATTATTTAATGTTACCAGTACTTCATAAAATATGTCATAAATGCAGTACATATTTTTTACTTTATTATAATAAAAATGAAAAATTAAGATGAACAAACAATGTGTTTTAAGTTAGAATTATTTTTTATCAATTAGATAATTTCTTATTTATTGTGATTTCGCACTCAAGCTAAAGGATCAATTCTCACTCGTCTGAATCCATGAACAAAGGAAATATAACCAATATAAAATATTTTACTATGGTTCACCTAAAATTAGTTGGGCTACATCCACCTTGAGTTTCGATAGATAGAGTTCAGTATAGTATGGTTAAATTACACTCTCATATACAATTTACTCACTTTCTTAAAAAATAGTAATCTTTAACACAAATTATTATCCGATTATAAAAGAATAATAGAGAGAATAAAAAAAAGAAAAAGAAACCTTAACTCTCAAATTAATTCTCATGCCCGTTAGCATCAGAAAAGAAAAGAAGCTTATATATAAGGTGAAGTTGTGAAGCAACAACAAAGATTAAGAAATACAGCATCCAATTAACGGTCTACAATACATATAAATCAAATAATACAGCAACAGATATAAAGGGCATAAACAACACAATTGGTTATCGTTTAAGATCATTCAAAGTTGTGATCATTTTAAATAGAACGACATCGTTTGAAGTAGAGTTTTGCAGCTTCACACTTCAACAATCTCTACCTTGAAGCTTCTGTTGGAAATTATAACAGGTGGTGCTACAATATTAAGTGTGAATGAATTTTGTTTTTAATTTTTAGTTTTATATTTTAAATGTGTATATTACAATATTAAAGACATATTTCAAATGCCTTATAACCTCTGTATACTAAGCATATATATAGGCTTTAGACTTTCAGTTGGATAAATAGAAAAATAGGCAGATAATAGAAAGTTGAGTTAGTGTGTTTTTATTAGTTTACGTGAAAAGTGCTCGATTTCAAAACTCTAATAAATTTGTTGTATTCTAGGAGATAATTACTGTAAGATCACTAGTATCGTGTAGAGCAAATTTCTCTTAAGGACACTATAAAACAGTGCCTCGAATCAATCTCGAAGTAGAAATCCAATATCAATGGGTTTACTAACATTTTTATGTAATTTTGGTAAAACATTATCATAAAACTTTCTCTTTATTTTAATATTATTATAATTTTTATCTGTTTGACTATTATGTATACTTATTTAATAAATGATTTTAATAAATTTGTCTTCAACTCTTTTCCAACACCAAGCACTAAACTTCAACATCTACCTTCATAGCTCTTGTTGACCTCCTACTTGCCAAATGTATTAAGTCCAAATAATACTTGAACTTAGTCACAATTATTATCTTGGTGTCCATATCGCAAAGATTTTTTCAATTGGAACCTTCGTAATTTTCACTTCACCATTTTCTATCAAGTCTAACAAAATGGTATTTCACATATATACATTTAGTTTTTTCATAATAAACGGGTTCTTGCTTAGATCATTGTGAGTACACCACCGCTTTTTCTTCAATAGTTGAATTTCCTCCAATATTCCCCGGCTATATAGCTTCTTTGAAAGCATCGCTAGTGCAATATAATCACTTCAGAATGAGAGAAACAACCGAGGTTGCAATCGAGATTTCCAACTTATGTAATTTCCTCCAATCTGTAAAATAAAAAGGCAAGCATTCCTTTAGCTTCTTTTTTTTCTTTTTTGTGTGTATTTCTCATTCTCTTTAATATCATCTTTAGTTGAAATGTTCACAGATTATCAATAGAATTACTCAATCCATCCGTATAATACAAAATAATTAGTTATAACTTACATATGTATATATAATTGTAATAATTTTAATTTATAAAAGGATTGAACAAACAAGTTAATATTATAATCATAAAAAATAATACTTACTGATTGAGGTTGACTATTAATCATTTCAGCTTCACAAGTTTCTTCCAATGTTTGGGTGTTAAAATTCTTCTCCTAACTTTGAAACTTGCAAAATTGATATCCTTACTTAATTTAAAATCTCACATTTCTTTTGGATAACGCCCATCAATTGCATTTATAGCAAAGAGATTTAGCTTAAATCGTAAGCCCATGCTCAAATATCAAATTATTTTTCTACTAAAAATTCAATTACAATCAATAGGATTGACTAATTAAATTTCCTAGAGTTTTTAAGTGGTGTCCAAATCATATGGTATCAAACCAAGTTACTCGGAACCATATGTTCAATTTGTATGTAGCTATCAAGGTTTATTGCTCATGCAAGATAATGATTTAGGAAAAAACAAAACAGACTTAGAAAATGTGTTTATAAACACAATGCATGGAGCCCATGTGTTAGATAAAACTGAGGTAGTAGCATTAAAGGTAAACATCAAGTATGAAACTTTTAACCACGTAAGTGCACATACAAAAAGGAGAGGGACTTTTCAAATGCATACCTTGTTACTATGGAACCTTGACAACTTCCTAGATCAAGTGGCATCGAACCTTCACAGTGATAGCATTAAAAGGATGAGACAGAAATGCGATGACGCCCATGAGGCTACAACAAAAGGTACTTTTAGCGACAATTTTTTTAGCGACGACTTTAAAATTCATCGCAAAAGGTTTCTATTCGCGACCAATTTCATAAATCGTCGTTAATAGATTGATGTTCTCACTAGGCCCGCGTGGAATGGCAAAAAATAGTTTAGCGACGTAAACATCGACAATATATTTTGATACAAAATAGTTTTCGCGATAAAAATATAAACATTATAGCTATATGATTTTGGTGATGGAATCCTAGGTTGTCATTGATATGCATTAGCAATGAAAAATTTCAAACTGTGGCCAAATATATTGAGGGATGCATCATCACATCACCTTTAAAACTACTTGGCGAAAAATTTGGAATGATACAAATGAGATGTAGCTACGATAAAATTAGTTTGTTGAAACCGTTGTTGAAGTTGAAACAATAGAAATTGATGCAACATTAATTTGGCGGCGTTACAAGTATTGCTTCGTCAAGCGCCTATGGCTGAAGAAAAGTTAAAAATGTCGCGACATTGATTTAATGGCACCAAAAATTATTTTTTGGGGAAATGAGTGTTGCAACGAAATATAACAAACGATGCAAAATTGGTGTAGCTATGCAACAAATATTTCGTGGGAAATATAGGGAGGCTTGAAAATATTAAAAACAACACTAGAAACTTATTGTAATAGAACTTAAAACTTCATCATTAAAATATATTAGCATCAACAATTTCAAAACAGTCATATTAGTTTAGTTAATTTATTTGGTTTGTTGTTATATAGTACTTAATCAAAGCCTTAAATTATCATTAATAATTAATGTGGGAAATGAAAAAAACCATTTATAATAATTATTTAAGCTCTTTGAATATATGTGTAAAGCCAAAAGTATTAAATATGTAGGGTTAGTTTTTATTCTACCAATTAATTTATAAGGTACTTAGTATATGGCCTTTATTAATATTAAAGGAAACATAACTAATTTCCACAAAAAAAATTGATTATGCATAACAAATTAAATGAGGATCGCAGAATAAGTATTATTAGTTCTCAATATCATGTCCAACTTGTACATCTTCATTTCCATTGTTATAGTTTTCATCACTCATCTCACTTTCACTATCATCATTTATAAAATCAATATCATCATCATTAACTCTCGCTACTCTACCAAAAATTGAACAACCTCGTGTTCCACATCCACCCTATGAAGTTCTTGTTGTTCATTAACTTCGCATCAATGTCAAAACTAAATTCATCAATTATTAGCTTGATATGCATCATGCATTGTCAATTGATCTTCCTCAATTTTATCCGGATTTCGTATAAATGCCTGTTGTTGCACCTGTATGACTTTCCAATTGGCCCCCAAAGATCATCAATGTAAGAAACTTGTTTAGCTTGATATGCTAACACATAAGGATCATCAACATACCAATTGTGGCTCACATTGATACTTGTAAAGTGAAAATCCCATCGCACCCATTTCTTTGTAGGGTTAGTGTCAAACCAAGTGCATTTAAACAAAACCACACTTCTATTATAAATATAATTTACTTCAATAATGAATCAAGAATTCCATAAAATTCCATCCCTCTCATCATCACCGCCACCATTATCATCATCTTCTAGTTCTTCATACACTAAAACACCACTATTTTGGGTTGTGAGTCATCAACGATCTTTGACAATGAATAGTACTCCATCAACAATGCAAGCGATATTTAGACATTCGCTTATCATGCTTACATGCTAATGAATACAAATCATCAGTAGCCTCAACTGCTCCTTGAGAATGCAACGCTTTCATCTAAACTAAAAAATTAAATCATAAGACCAATATAAAAGTTGAAAATCATAATAAAATAAAATAAGATTCTAGATTGTTGGTTGACTTACCCGATGTTCAAACCAATTAAGAAATAACTTTTGTTTTTTAATAATTACGCTCGAAATATTAACACCTTCACTTTCTTTTCTAATTCAATCATGTGTTCACTGAAAATTTTTCATATTATACAACAAAAAATTAAACAAAGTTAAAACATATCATAAAAATGATAAAATAGAAAAATGACAAAATAAAAAATTAGTAAGGTTAGGAAAAAATCACTTACTCTAAATAATCACGTAATTCAGCACAATTATTAAGAATATACCAATGTATTTTCTTAATTTCGATTGTGGCGATTGTATCAATTGCCTCCCACCATATGGACTAACTCTATGCTTGAAAATAGATGCATCACCAACTTTATCATTATCATCAAAATTACGCTCGTTCATGTTGAATTTGGTTTCAATATCATGAAGATACATGGAACAAAATGTCAATGATTCATTAACAATGTATGCCTCGTGATAAAGCATTTTGGTCTTACTTTATTCTTGACATAAGATTTGTAAGTTCCTAAAGTCTTTTCAATTGGATACATCCATCGAAATCCAATCGCCGAGTCTTGCCTCGTGGTAAATGAACAGTACATTAACCATGATATCAAAAAGCTGTGGAAATATCCTCTTTAATTTGTAGAGTATTAACGATCCGGTTCTCCAATTTGTGCAACACATCCTTTTAATTGATTTTGCACAAATTTGTTGAAAAACAAGATAACTTCACCAATGCAATATAAATGTCCGTGGCAAAATTTTGAATGCCAATAGGAAGAATTCGTTGAAGTAAAACATAACAATCGTGACTTTTAAGTGCTCCAAGTTTACCATCTTTAACACTTACATTTTTTGATATGTTAGCTGCATAACCATCTGGAAATTTAATCTTTTTAACAAAGTCATAGAATTCTTTTCTTTCCTATAATGTCAAAGTATATGTTGCGTGGTTTAATATATCTAGCACCATTCTTCACCAAATGCAATTCCTTCCTTATGTTCAAATCTTGTAAATCCATTCGAGCTTTATCGGTGTCCTTTGATTTTCCATCAATGCACAAAAGAGTCCCAACAACATTATCACAAATATTTTTTTCAACATGCATGACATCTATATTATGTCGTAATTTCAAAGATGACCAATATTCTAGTTCGAAAAAAATACTTTTTCGGCCCAATTCACCTTCGTTGGTGTGCGTTTCTATCTTGATTACTTGGGTTCTTTCCCAATTTCACCATCTCAACACTTTCAACTAATTCAAAATATCCACCCCCGATAATTCCTTTGGTGCAGCTCGAGTTTCTTGTTTATTATGTGTAGTCGATCATAGCCTCCATGCATGCCCGTAATGTAAAATCGACGATCTCACAGATAACATATCTTACTTTCAACCGTAGTTGAAGTCTCCCTTGTTACATACCGACATGCCATATAACCTTTAGTGCTCTAACCGTGATAAATTTTCATATACCGAAAGTCGTTAATTGTCCATAAGAGAGCAAAGATGCATTTGAAAATTCCGCCGCTTGAAAAATCAAATGTTGATGTACCAATTGACCATAACTCTTCGAAGTTCTTCAATTAATAGACGTAAAAACACATCAATTTCTACCGTGATTGTGGCCCCGTATAAGAAGAGACATCATCAAGTATGGTTCCCTCATACACTCTATATGGTGGTAGATTATAGGGTACAAGAATAACCGCCACATGCTATATATGAATTAGACATATTACCAAAAGGATTAAATTCGTCAAGAAGTCTTAATCTTACATTTCGCATCACTAGAAAATAATGGATATAATTTATCAAATTCTTTCCATTCCTCCTCATCATCAGGATGTTGAAGCACACCATCATCAACTCGCTTCTCACCATGCCACCGCGATATCAATAGATGTATGTCTCACATAAATAATCTCTTCAATCTCGACTTCAATGGAAAGTATCTAAGTACTTTTATGTGGTATCTTTTCTATTGCCATTATTCAACTTGTAACGGATTTATCACAAATAGGATATTTTTCTAATTTCTCATTTCTTTCCAAAACAACGCACAATCATATTTGCACGCATGAATTTTCACATCCAAGTCCAAGGTCTTGTAATTTTTTTAGCACCATAGTGTTTCAGGGTAAATTTCAACCTTCTAGTAGTACCTCACTTAACAGTTTAAACATCATAACAAGTGACTTGTTGCTCCAAAGGTTGAGAACCTTCAAATGCATTAGCTTAACCATAAAAGTTAATACACATAATTTACATCCCGATACAACTTCTCTCACATCACCGTGAGATAGATGATCAAAATATTCATGCTGTCACAAGTATCCTTATCAATTGCATCCGCTT
Organism: Rhamnella rubrinervis; assembly: GCA_007844105.2. NCBI lineage: Eukaryota > Viridiplantae > Streptophyta > Magnoliopsida > Rosales > Rhamnaceae > Rhamnella > Rhamnella rubrinervis. The sequence continues at coordinate 26,838,812 of CM017574.2, read as the reverse complement.
CTACACATTCTTGGTCAAAACTAGTGGAGCCAACAGGATGACTAAATATCATTTAATATATTTAATAAATCATCATTAATGTCTACACCAAGAGGTTGGTTGGTTGGTCCATGTCAACATGTGTCTGATCAGTCCCTCAAGCTTCCCATGATAAATCCAAGATTCATATGTTTTGAAAATCCACTCATAAAAAGATGTTTCAACAACGCTTATCAGGCTTTAAGAAGGCATTAAGACACTTACGACATGGACAACGTGTGTTTCCATCACTATTAACATGATTTCGAGCAACTTCGATAAATGTGCGTAAACCGCTGACATATTCACTACACAACCTATTAGGATGATGAATCCAACTTTTATCCATCTGCTTCACACAATTAGAATGATTGTTAATAATGTACAATATAAAGAAAACAAATTTGATTAATAATTAAAATTTAAGGTTCAAAAGACATGAATATGGTATGACTATAATTAATCTTACCAAAATTTTTTATTTTTCATTTCATTATTGAAGGGATTCGACTTTAGAATATTTTCACATTTTGTGGTGTCCCATATGGCACTCCAAAGTATACTAACCAATAAAGTTTGAGGGTAGCAAATAGGTCTATGGAATTCCACACAAAATAAAAGGTGGACCACGCCAATCCGGACGGGTACTCATTCAATCTCAAAACAAGGGCCTAATTAGACCACAACAATTTTGACCAAAATGGCTAATAAAACCATTGGCCTTCAAGGCCCATTAATAGATCAAAACATTGCTTACCCCAAGAAATAAGAGTAATGTTGAATAGTCATATTCATAAATATAAGCTTTAGAGTTAGACTAATGTGTTTTTAGTTATCATAATTATATGTACTAAGAAAAACAATAATAAAATAAAAATAATAACAACGTAAGAACAAAATAAGAAAAATGTCAACAAGTGAGTTTCATACCATATTATAGATGATAAGAGTAATACCAAAAAGTAATCCTCGGTTTCCAACAACAAACAAATTCTCAGAAAAGTAAAGGTTAATATTCCTTTGTTGGATGCAATAAATCAAATTCTATCTTATGCCAATTTTTGAAAGATTTATGCAATCACAAAAGGAAATTGCATGTACAAAAGAAAGCATTTTTAACTGAAAATGTGAGTTCCATCATCCAACAAAACACTCCATCAAAGTATAAAGATCCCGGTTCTCCAACAATTACATGTATTATTGGAAATACTAAAGTTGAGCATGTTTTACTTGATCTTGGTGCAAGTGTTAATCTTTTACCTTTCTTTTTGCAGCTCGAAAAGGAATTGAAACCTGCATTAAAGAACACTTCAACTCTGTCGATCGTCGCTTAAAATTCCAAAGAGGAATTGTAGAGATGTTCTTGTTCAAATTGATAAATTCTACTATCCCGTAGATTTTATAGTTTTAGATACACATCCTTTTAAATTCTAAAGCTCAAATAATCCATTTTAGGACGCCCATTTTTGCTACTTTAAATGCTATAATCAATCAGGAATGGAATTCTCAAACTTATATGACTTTGGAAATGAATATATTTAATATTTGTAAACAACTTAAAGATACTTGTTGATGTGCATGAGGTGAATTTTATTGATGAAGTTGTGCATGAACAATTTATCTCTACTTTTCCATCCGGATCCTTTAGTAAGTATGTTTAATTATCTCTAATGAATTTGCATTTAATACAAATTCTAAAATTTCACATATGTTTTCTTTATTCATTTTTTTGAACCAAAATCAAATGGTTGGACCAAAATTCAAGAAATGCCATTGCAATCTAATATTCTCAGACTCCAGTTGTTCAACCACCAAAGCTTGATTTGAACGCACCATCCGATCTAAAATACTCTTCCGGGTGAGAATGAAACATTTCGTAATAATTTCTTCCCAACTTGACACACTTCAAGAAGGTAAGTTGATACAAACTTTGAAAATCCATAAAATACATGGGATGGACAATAGCTGATTTAAAGGGAATTAATCATCTAATTTGCACACAAGGTTTATTTATGAGAGAATGCTAAACCTTCTGAGAAATGCAAATGGACTTAACCCAAATATGAAAGAGGTAGTGAGAAATGAAGTTATTAAACTTCGGATAATGGAATCATTTATCCTATTTCGATAGTAAACGGTAAGTCCTACACAAGTCTGTTCTTAAGAATCTGAGTCACTATAGTCAAAATGAAAATAATCAATTAATTCCAACTAGAGCATCAAGCATGGCGTATCAACATGTCACTTATATAGAAAACTTAACTCGATGACTAGAAATATTATTTTCCTCTACCTTTTATACATCAAATTTGAAAGGCTTGATATGAATTTTATTGTTTCAGTATATGGGTATTCTAGGTATAATCAAATTACATGTCCATTCGGGAACCCTGGATCAAGAGAAGACTCACATTTACATGTCCATTTGGAACATTTGCATATCGTAGAATGCCTTTTGATTTGTGTATTGCACCTCCATTTCAAAGATGCATGCTCAGCGATTTTTAGTGATATAGTTGAACGTTTTCTTGGTTTTATGGATGATTTTTCTGTGTTTGGTGACTTATTTGATGATTGCTTATCTAACTTGAAAAATATTTTGATTAGGTGTGAAGAGAAGGATCTTGTGCTCAATTGGGAAAAATGTCACTTCATGGTGAGAACTGGTATTGTCTGTCCTTGGACACATCGCTTCATCAAAAGGAATCAGGTAGACAAATCTAAAATTGAATTGATTTCCAACTTGCCAACACCAAAATTTGTTAAAGATGTCAGGTCATTTTGGGACATGCTAGTTTTATAGTAAGGTTTATTAAAGATTTTAGTATAATTTCTAAACCTTTGAATAACCTTCTACCAAAAGATACTATTTTTTGACGTAAAATTATGAAAAGGTTTTGTTAAGCTTAAAAGTATGCTTACTTCGCCTATCATGCAACCTCCAAATTGGTCTTTACCTTTTGAAATAATGTGTGATGCAAGTGATTATGTTGTTGGAATGGTACTAGGACAAAGAAAAGATAAGAAACCCTTTCTGCATTGCTAATCCTAAAATCCTCAGTTCATTAATTTATTCCACCCACCTAAAAGGAATTACTTGTTGTAGTATTTGCATTGGATAAATTTAGATATTATTTTGTTGGCTCACCAATTGTTGTCTTTAGTGATCATGCCTTTGAAATATCTTTTCCGAGAAATATGTCAAACTTAGATTGATTAGGTGGATTCTTTTACTTCAAGAGTTTTCTATCACTATTCGATAAAAAGGAGTTGAAAATGTTGCTACCATCATTTATCAAAACTTATTTGTATGAAACCTTTGACTCGCACCAATTAATGACACTTTTTCCATGAGCAAGTTTTAGTATTTTGAACTTACTATGGTCGACATTGCCAATTTTCTTGTCACAGATCAAATAAGAAATAGCCATGGTCATGCATTGTATGCAATGTTTGTGGATAAGAAAGGAGCCTATGTATGTGTTTGCTCCATTTAGTGAGAGGCTCAATAATCCAGCTTTATTGAGAGATGAGTATGCATTGGCATATGTTAACGTATTGGTATATGTGAAAGGACTTGTTGATGATCACAATGGCATATGACTATTACTCTTTGGGTGAGAGTGGGCAAAACTTAACTTGTGGCTAGGTTGCAAGTGTGTCTCTCACTTATATTGTTTCCTCTGATGGTTATTTGTTTTCCTTGAAAGTTAGTCTATGTGCTACTTTGAAAAAAATAAATTGCCAACGGTAGAATGAGATTGCATACTCTTATATGAAAATTTAAGTCCTACATTTTTATATGTGTTTTCAAACTAAAATGATTATATTTTGGTTCAATTAAGAAAATCAAAGTTTTACGTATGAAGATTATTTGACAAATTACAACATGTGCATTTTACATTGCATTGGCATATGCATGTGGAACTTGCTTTGAGTGATTGGCCTTCATTTCATTATGTTTGCATGTGTGTAGGTGAGAACAAGCATTGATTAAGTTTGGTTGGAGCATTGGCGGGGAAACAATTGGCTTAGACAAGTTTATGCGTGGATTAGTACAAAAATGCTTCCAAGACAAAATACATATTTTGCTTTTATTTTTATTTTGATTAGGACATAATGGTTTAATTTATGACTCTTTCCTTAAATTGTAGGTGAAGACAAAGTTTTTTAATTTGTTAGTTACTTTTTATTTATTCAAAGTATTTTATAAACGCTTGGTGAACTTCCTAAAAATTCTAAGGAAAAGTT